>JAFEMH010006897.1:0-90000 GCA_022495995.1 Adenophora triphylla var. japonica | reverse complement strand
TATACGTGGTTAATCAACTTTAATACATCATCTACGGGAAAAGGGAGAAAAAATTATTATTAACTAACAATCACCGATTACAATGTATAATTTAATGCACGAATTATTGATCACAAAAATTAACAACTGTACAAACCCTAAATCTATAGAAAACAAAGAACCCTTGAAACACATACTCCCTCCGTCCCAAAATGTTTGTCCATTTGACTTTTTTATTGAATTTTGACCACAAATTTATGAGAGATTAAGCATGTTCATGAAATTCTAAAAGTTGTTGTTGATAATATTATTAATGGTGAATCAATAGAAATTTTTAGAATTTCATGAACATAATTAAGTTGTCATATATTTATGGTCAAAATTCAACAAAAAAATCAAATGGAACAAACATTTTGGGACGAAAGGAGTATAATTATTGATCTATATCACAATAAAAATTCTATTAAACTAGTATGGAATAAGGAGTATTTATACTGCCCAATTAATTATCCTAGTCTAATTCTGATACGAAGCGAGTATCAAATTCCTTGTTGCAAAAGGACTTAAATTGCCTACCAAGAGACATGCCCACACGCCTAGTCTTCAGTCCAATTGGCCAGGCCCACTCGGCCACCGTACTTGGTGCTGCCTTGTCTCAATATCCCTTGTGTCAATTCAACTGCGCGGTACTCCAAATTGTATTCAAATTTCGTCTTCGACTCAAATCAAGTTTCGATTTATTTTTGGACTCATTTGTCAATTGAACTTTTATAAATTCAAAGACACAAATCCTAACAAATCTCAACCTTTACTTTGAATCTCCCAAATTAATAATCAGAACCGACGTCTTCACCTCTGCCTCAGATGTGTTATGCAAAACACCAACTTGTCCTCCGAATAATCAAATTCGTATCTTCCTATACATCCAAATGTATTGCGCCGAACATCAAAATACTTGTTGAAACAGTTGATAAGACCCGTTCAACAAGTAAATAAACGTGTCTATCATACACCCAAATGTATCCCCATGTACACCCAAACTGTGCTTTGCCGAAAACACCAGTGTGTCTTCAAGACACCCAAATTTGTCACTCTAGTAGGCACTCAAAATTTCCCCAACTGAAAATTAGGAAAATTCAGTCGACATTGGATCTCGCCAACACAAACACATGAAGCGGCCATATCAGTGGAATCTTAAACTGTACGTACCTTTTCTTCGATTCTTTTCTCGCTTCCCGATTGTGTGTATTGACTTACTAATCGTGGTCTGCCCAGTTCAACTCCACCTCGAGTAACTTGCTGCTCCATCTGTTTGTCAACCATCCCACATAAAGCTATGCAACATGCTTCCTTCAGATGTGTCTTTACCATACCCTTTGTAGTACGATGCTTGACACTTGAACTCAAAAATGAAGAACCATGTAGGACATGCAAGGAACCCTGTTTTACCCCTTTTCAGAATTACGTTTGAACACCTGCAGACATTTACTACTCCACCTTCAACTTTAAAATTGTATCTCATCTTGTCTAGCCGACTAAGCTATATCAGATTCTTTGTTACTTCAGAAACATGTTTAATCTTGTTCAACATGCAAAACTTAACACCCGTAGTTCGCACCCTTATAGAACCCATGTTAACTACCTTGCAAACATAACCATTACCAATATAAATATCGCCACCTTTCGTCTCCCCGTATGTTGCAAACCATTCTATTCGCGAACACATGTGATAAGAAGCCCCATAATCAACAATTTATGTATCTTTCATACATTTGTCTTCTTCGGTTACTAAATCATAGTCCTCCTCACCGTCATCTGACATAGTTGCAGTTGACTCAAATTGCTCGCTTTTATTCAACTTGGGACATTAAATCACGTTTCCATTGCCTATTTTCCTTGCAGTAATTGTATACATTTCCAGGTATTGGACCCCTTTTTGAATAACCCTTGTTTCTCCTACATTGACCCCTACTGCCTTTTATAACCAAACCTGCTGACTAAGATTATGTAGATATACTGCCACGCAGATATCTGGTCTTGAGATTATTTTTAATCTCTTCCAAAGTAACTGTATCCTTACCATTAATAAAGGAATCCACAAATTCCTCATATGACAATGGTAAGGAGACCAACAACATAAGAGCATCATCCTCATCTTCGACTTTGACATCAATATTACGCAATTCAAGTAATAAAGATTTAAATCGATCTTGTGATCCCTAATGGGCGTACCTTCCATCATTCGGAGAGAATACAACTTTTGCTTCAGATACAACTTGTTGGTCAATGATCGTGTCAGATACATATCTTCCAACGCAAGCCATAAAGCACCTCCAGAATCAGTATCTGCAATATCCGCCAAAACATCATCATCTAGACACTTGTTGATTTTAGAGTGGGCACTCTCATCTAATGCGATCAGGTTTACTGCTTCCGTTTCAGGTGCCTTCCTGAACTCTTTGTTGTTGCAGCCGCGACAGCACCTGCGTGAACTACTACCGCTTTGCCATTTGAATCCTGACGATTCCTGACTGCAGCAGCCATCGGATCCCACTGACCATTGTCTTTCAACAAGGCCTTCATCTTGATTTGCCAAAGACTAAAACTATTCTTCCCTTTAAACTTGTCAACTGGTGATTCGATTCATAATCTCATCTTCTTTTGCAGCGGAAAGCCCCAGACCTTTATCAACCTGATCGGCTCTGATACCAGTTTGTTATAGCAGAGTATATATAGAAAACAGAAAATAAATCAATCACACAATACAACAATATACGTGGTTCACCAACTTGACTACGTCTACGGGCAGAGGGAGAGAAAATTATTATCATCTGACAATCACCGATTACAATCTCTAATCTAATGCACAAATTCTTGATTACAAGAATTCACAACTTTGCAAACCCTAGATATAGAGAAAACAGAGAACCCTTGAAACATCTATAACTATTGATGTTTATCACACTAGGAATTACATTAAACTGGTAGGGAATAAAGGGTATTTATTCTGCCCAATTAATTATCCTAGTCTAATTCTGATACGTAGCGAGTACCAAATTCCTTGTTGCAAAAGTACTCAAATTGCCTGCCAAGAGACATGCCCACCCGCTTAGGCTTCGGCCCAATCGACCACCATCCTTGGTGTTTCTTGTTCCAATGTCCCTTGTGTCAATCCAACTGCGCAGTTCAATTGCGCAGTACTCCAAATTGTATTCAAATTCCGTCTTCGACTCAAATCAAGTTTCGATTCATTCTTAAACTCCTTTGTTAATTGAACTTCTACAAATTCAAAGACAAAAATCCTAAAAACACAATAAAGAGTAAAGAACAACGATCAAAGTAATAAAATGAATAAGAAAATTGTTAACCTAATTTGTCAATATGTTTGACTTTGTCTGGAGATACTGCTAAACCATAGAATTGCACTAGAATAAATTAATTTGGTGATACAATGAGTTTCAGAGTGAAACATTATTTATATAAGATTGCACCATAACAACAAGTCATAAACCCTAGAAAGAAAGGAATCCTGAAACATGTCAAATCTAATGTCGAGCCTATGTGCCCTTAGTATTTGCTTGCGTGGGCAAGGACGATGTTGCCTCTTCACTTGGTTGGGTGACCACTCTGGCTCTGCCCCCTCCCAGTAAGCTAAACGCCCTAAACCTTTGCATGTATACCACAGGCTATGCGTGCCAGCCTCTTGGTCGCATATGACCGGCATGAGCCCTTTGTGGATCTTCCCAATTTCCTCGGTTCAATTACGAGTTTGACTCCATTAGGCTATATAAATTGTTATTTTAATATATAAATTGTTAGTTTAATGTCGTGATAGCAAGAAGGTCATCCTCTTAATTAGGATGGTGCATATTGATGAGCAATGTGTGCAAAGATACTAGTATATTTTATACTATTTTGAGTATATTAAGAATATTGAAAATGATGACGCCACAGCTTTTCGGGGTTAGGAGCGGTTCAAGGATATCTGGCTAGGATATATTTGGTGGTTTTGAGTACCTAGATCACAACACAAACAAGCACCGTTAAGGTCAAAGTTGGATGTTACTCCAACTCAGGCCCTCGGGTGTGAGAGTAAGAATACTGAGTAATAAGGCTTTGAATACCTTCGGAGTGTGTGTGGTTAGGTTTAGAGAGTAAAAGAGCTTACTCAATTGTATATGGAACTTACCTTGCCCAAGGGGGTAAAGGCCTTCTATTTATAGGCAATGCCATGGTGCTTGTTGAGGTAAGCAATGAGATCAGCCCTAGGGGGCACTTTGGTATTTGACCAGCTACACGTGTCCGCAGCTAATTGGTCTGTCGGGGAGGGAACATTGTGTCAGGGGGACATGGGTGAAAGGGACATGAGCCGTGTAGCCGGCTTATTGCATTAAATGGAATAGTAGGCGCCGGACTGAGCCGCATTGAATGCGTGATGGGGGAGCCGGCAAGTGGCCTGTCAGAGCCAGTAAGCTAACTTGCTCAGTAAGGCTTGACATTAACCGGGAAGCAGTATGTGCCCGTGGTCAACGTTGTGCCCGCGGTCAAAGATATATGAAGCGAGCACGGTTGATGCGGGCATGACTCCTGCGGGCACGGATCCAGCGAGCAGGGTCCCAATGGTCCTCGAAGAGGATGATGCGAGGAGGGACACGGTCTTGACCACAAGGGCCTATTTGTCCGCGGTCTTCCCTCCCGCGGTCTAGGAACTGCCACGTCACTGGTTCCTCGGGCTAGACCGAGCGCGGGCCCGGTCCAGTAGATCCGGGCTCATCAATGGCCCCTAGCTCCAAGTGTGATTATTTATGGTCTGAGTGAGGAGCTACTAGAAGCTCGGTCTGCTCCAATTGCTCCTCGAGCGAGCACCAGTGTTGGCGTTTTTCCTTGTTTGTTGCTTGGCCCCATGGGCCAAAGGGAACGTTCGGGAGGCACCAGTGAGTGACACGTGGTCCCTTGCATGGCGTGCCTCCCGGTTAACAGGTGGGCCCCTTGGCAGATGAAAAGACGGGTTAGTGGTACGTCAGGGGTACGTGTCAGCCATCCAAGGGGGGTAATAAATGCAAAAGGTATTTAATTTTCGAATTTTCAAACGTTTGGAGACGGTTCAGGGTCCGAGGTTGGATTTGTGGGCTAATTAATACGGGTTAACGGGTTAACCCGTATAGGTAGGCCTTATAAATACCAAACCCTTAAACCCCAAACACTTTTACCGTTTCCAAATATTCAAAGAGCTCTAGAGAGAGAAACTTCTTGCTGCGAATTCTTGTGCAACCGTTCTCCGAATCTACCCTCAAGCTTTCTTTTCGTAAGTAACATTGGGTGCTTTCTCTTCTTCATCTCCCTCTATTTTTCTTTTCCCTTTCTGGGTTTTGCATAATGACCACTCGAGAATTTGGACCCCGCGTCCGTAGAACTAGGAGATGGATCCACCCCTGATATCTTTGCCGTCTGTAAACGGACTGGTGGTATCTTTAGGAAGGTAGGATTGGGGTGGATAAGGCTATCCCTTAGGTGTTTCCTGTTTTTCTGTGAGAGAGATGATTGGGGGCCTTTTGTCCCACCCGGTTGTGGGAGGCCAAGAAGAAGTACATCTACAATCGTAATGTTTGGTCTTTGGGGGATCACCGAAGGCTAAGAAATTTTGTAATGGGGGTTTTGTGCGGGTTTCCCCGAGAGAGATCGGGCTCGAACGCCGTTGAACTTGTGAGGAGAGCGATCCGTGTCCCGAGCAGATAAGCGGATTGGGAGAAGTGTGAGCTAATGGACCCTGAACAAACCAATGCTGCGCGGGCACCGGGCACAGACCTGAATGACCCCTTGGATGTCATGGCCCTGAGGACTGTACTTCCCAACGTGGTGCCCGCGGCCCCTGGTGCTGAACCCATTGAACTAAGTAGTAGTGAGGAGCTGGAGCCTCTAAATTTTGAGACTCACGCCAGGCGGGGAGGATGAGGATGAAGTGACCTACGCCGCGGTGATGCCCTTGGTCTCTTTGGCTCGACGAGCACGGAGACCGAGGAGGATGACCGCGAGGTCGAACTTAGGAGGGCTGCGGGGACCTCTAAGAAGGCCGCTGAGACCACGAACATCGTGGATGCCTTTTACGACCACGATTCCGAGGAGGAGGTAGGCTGAGGCCCTGCCCGCAAAAAAGGCAAACGGCCAGCTGTTGAGGCGAACCCTGGCCATGGCCGTAGTAAGAAAGCCAAGGAAGTGGCTATCCTCAACTGGGAGGAGGATATTTATGAGGTTTATAACGTGGACCGTAACGCCTACCGTGTCCGCACCTTAGGACACGTTCCGATAAAGGGGAAGGATAAGCTGAGGCAGGAGACGATGGCGATGTCCGCGAGGATAATAGGGCCTTAGTTTTCTATGGTGCTCAATTTGAGAATGGCCTGAGGCTGCCCTTGGATCCTTTCTACTATGACTTCCTGGAGTTCAACCGCTGCCTCCCCATGAACCTGACTCCCAATGCCATCAGGGCCATTGTTTCTTTCATAGCTGTTTGCAGATTCATGGGCTATGAACCCACCCTGGCCGGGCTCTACGCTTACTATCAGAACCAAATTCTCCGCGGCATTCTGGGTTTGAAGGCTAGGAATTTCTCTACCAAGACCTTCTCTCCCCCTTCGAACAAGTTTGACCAATGGAACCAGAAGGATATCCTGGTCATTGAGTCTAGGTTTGGATGGCCCTTTTCCAAGCCTCAGAGTCCAGTCCCGATGAAGGTGTCCGCTAGCAGTTATCCGGACCCGTCCTCTGCCGATGCTATGCGCACTGCCATAGAGAGGCATCTGGCCCTTTACTTGGATAGCGGGGAGGAGCCCGTTTATGATGTAGGCACAATTGTAGTGGATGAGCCCTTATTGATCTACTCGGGGGTGGCTCCTCGCAGGGAGGGCGCCCCACATGCCCCCAGAGTAGCAATAGAGTCGTTGCCTCGTGACCACGATTGGAGGGTGCACGAGCACTACCAATTTGAGGCGGATTGTAAGAGCATGCTTTGGGCGCTGAGTGCGATCCTCCCGAACTTATCGGTCTCTAACTGTTTTCATATAACTGTTGCCAATTTATCTTTATCTTTGATTTTTTGGACTGCATTCTAACCTTTTCTCTTTCCCTCCAGAGTAGATCCAGAAGAATACAATTTCTGATGGCTCCTCCACTAAGTGCTGCCCAACTGAAGGCCAAGAACATGAAGGCCAACAAGGAAGCTGCCCTGAAGAGGCAGAATGAGATGGGTGGGGTCCCCACCAAGGATAAGACGGTGCCCGTTGTGAGCAGAAAGACGGGGGATCCCCTTAGCCTTCCCAAGACTATCCTGCTGCGGGGAATCTGCCTCCACCCCCGGGGGTCCTCCTCCCTCCAGTTCTAGAGGCTCCCGCTCTCCCCCTGGCCGCACCATTCCTTCCGGCCATCAAATGGATTCTCGGAAGAGAAATGAGAGGGATGGAGAGCAGGGACAGGGACAAAGGAAGCTGCAGAAGGTCGGGGATGCTCCTCCTCGGACTATGACTGCCCCTACTGTGGCTTCAGCTTCTTCTCCCCCTGTTGGGGGCACTATCTGCTCGGCTGTTTATCCAGTTTCCCCCTTGACCACTCGCGAGGAGACTCTGGCGGTCAGGAAGAGGCTGTCCGAGGTGTCTCACATCACCGGGGTGGATATTTATGCCCGGAACTCTGCCAATGCATCCGTTGGGATCGGGCTGGCGAACCGCCTATACTCTCCGGACTTCTATAAAGGCATAGTTGTCGAGGAGAATGCCTCTGCCCTGGTGGGGGATATAGGCCTCGCTCTGACCGAGGTAGATGCTCGCTTGATCTTAATCTTTTGGCTTCACCATTTTATTTTATTTTTACTGTATAACTTTTGATCTTTCTGCCCGCAGGTGAGTAATAAGGTGTTGCGGCTGCGTGAAAGCTGTGACACTCTGACCGCTGAGGTGGAGAACAAAACTTCCATCTTGGCGGCCAAACTTCGGGAGCTGGAGGAGGCTCAAACAAGAATTGGAACCTTGAACTCCCTGCTGGAGGACAAGGAAAGGGCCTTCACTCAGAAGGAGAATGATTTGAAGGGCTTCCAGGAGAGGATGACCCAGCTCGAGAAGGACCTTGAGAGGATAAGGGGTCAGCGGGATGAGCTCCGCGGGCACAAAAGCAGTGGGAGCCCAGAATAAAGAGCTCATGGCCAGTGGATCTTGCCAAGGCTGATCTGGAGGCTCTGGGGAAGAAGGTGGACGAGCTGTCCGATGAGCTGCTCCCCTACAAAAGGATGGAGGCAGAGGGGAAGTCCGCCCTCGACGATGTCCGCAAGGAAGCTGTGGAGGAATACAAGAACTCCCAAGCTTTCAAGGACTGGCTCGTTGCTGAAAACCTGGCTCAGTATGAGGCTGGGGTCCGGACGCAAATAAGGAATTTTGCGGCCACGGGCAAGTTCACCGTGCAGGAGTTGGCCGTAATTGGCTCGCTTGTTGCTACGGATGATGAGTGCTTGCCCGGGCATGCACTAGTTCCCTTGTCCGAGGACGAGGTCAAAAGTTTGGAGCTGTCCGCCGCGGCCTCTCTGCCTCCTGTGGCAGAAGTGACGGCTCTTAGCCTGATCGCTGATTTGGATGAACTGCGGTTCGGGGATAACCCTATATCATTGGGGGATGCCTTGGCTCAGGTTCTTCCAAATGGGCCTGCCATAGGAGATCTCTTTCCTTCGCGGGCAGCTCCAGCCCCAGCCTCTGCTGAGCCCATCTCTGACCCTATAACAGAGATTCTGATGACCCGTCTTCCTTCCCCAACTCCAACTTCAGAAGCGGGCACAGATGGTGCTGCCGGGGAGACTGCAGATGCAGCCAAGGACCAAGCTCCTAAAGTTTAGGATTTTTTGCTTTTTCTTGTTGTAGTAGAATAGGATCTCTTTTTGTAATAGTGTAGGAATTTGTAAATACTTTCTCAATCATTAATAGAAGCATTTTTCTCAACTTGGCTCCTTTATTTTTATCTTAATTGCTTGTCTCGTAGGCTATTTTGAGTAGTTTGGCAATCTTCGAGCATCTTAATACTTGCATTCTTGCCTTACCACTTTTTCCAGCGTTTTTGACTTGCAATTAACTTTATACTCTCCTTCTGCGGGCAGCAGCTTAGTAGGCCCTTTGCCCGCATTTTTTGAGTTTTCCTAACTCTTTATTCAAAACCCTTAGGTTTTTTGTGAGAGTCAGCCTTATTCTTCTATGATCGCGTTTGTTTAGCCTTGTGGCAAAGTTAGGGGTCTTGACCCCAGTTTGTCTATTTGGCTTTGTTAAACTAGTTTGATCACTCTCATCCATTTACACTTATTCCCAGCCTTGCGAGTTGTGGTGTAAGTCAAAAGTAGCCAAGGCAAGCATACTTTCATAGGGCATGCGGAGGTGGCCGTGAGGCTATTGTCCGCGCAACAGAAAGGTAGGAGCATATTTTAGCATAGAGGCCCTTTAACCCCTGGCATCTGTATCCCCTTATTGGAGGTTCTCACTTATTTGACCCTTTATTCAAAACTCCCTAAGGTTTTTCGTGAGGGTCTCGTGGCGATCTGGTGAACGGGCTTATATGTAGGCCTTTGTCACATACAGGCATGCGAGTAACGGTCCTAACGAGGTCCTTCGCGCAATTAGTGGGTCCGGACTTCAGGTCATTGTCCCCACTAGAGTCCGTAGGCACGGGCATCATGGCCTTTGTACCTACGTTCATCTATATCCACTTATTTTTGGTGGTGTCACGCGAGCAGGAGAGAGTCCTCCCCGCGATCATAGTACGGATCGTAATGGATCTTTGTACATATATAGGCATGCGGATCCTCAGATCTTTGCGCATCAGTAAGTAGGAGCTCATATGTTGGCTCTTGAACTCACTGGCATCCGCACGCGGGCATCCACCTTAGCTTTCGAGGCTGGTGGGAATTGATTTTTGCATCAAAATATGATGATAACTTCTCCCTTATATATATATAGTCTATACTCCTTCCAAAAAATTACAAAGACTTTAAAAGAAGTATCTCTTAAGGTGGTCGCTATTCCAGGAGTGCTTAAGCTCTTCTCCCTCTTTTGGTCGCAACATATAGGTGCCCTCTTTGACTATCTTTGTGACCTCATATGGACCTTCCCATTTCGGGGACAGCTTATTGAAACCAGGTTGGGTCCCTTGGACCTCTACGCTTCTGAGTACCCAGTCTCCAACTGAAAAACTCCTCTTATTTACTCTTTTATCATGGTGCTTCTTCGCTTTCTGTTTGTAGTTCACCATTTTTTCATGTGCCCGCATTCTCTTTCCTTCGAGATTGTCAGTCACACCTTCTGTTTGCCTCGTTTTGAGACTCGTCGAAGTATGTGACTCTGTACGAGGGTAGGGCTACCTCGGCTGGAGCCATTGCCTCTGAGCCCATACGTGAGCGAGAAGGAGTTTCTCCTGTTGAATTTCTTATCGTGGTGCGGACAACCCATAATGCGATCTGGAGCTCGTCCAACCAACGTCCTCCTCGTCCTTCCAAATTTTTCTTTAAGGCAGTTAGGACTAGCTTGTTCGCAGCCTCAGCTTGACCATTTCCCTGAGGATAGGCAACTGCGGACTTACGGTGTTGCACCTTCATTCTCACACATTCCGCAGTGAATTTTGCGGAGAATTGGGTGCCATTATCTGAAATTATTGCTCGGGGAACCCCAAATCGACAATAGATGTGGTCGTGGACAAAACTGATAGTGTTATCCTCGGAAATAGTGGCCAAGCCCTTTGCTTCCGTCCACTTGGTAAAATAATCCACGGCCACCACAGCATACTTGATGCTTCCTCTAGCAGTTGGAAATGGTCCAATAAGATCTATCCCCCACGTATCAAACGGCCACGATGGTACTACCAAAGTCTGCTCTGTTGATGGTAGTCTAGGGATGTCCGCAAATCTTTGGCACTTATCACATTTTCTGACATACTCCTGCGCATCCCTTCTCATTGTGGGCCAAAAGAATCCTTGGAATTTGATCTTGTCTGAGAGGGTGCGAGCACCTGGATGTCCGCCACAAACTCCTTCATGAACCTCATAGAGCAAGTTGGTGACCATGTGAGTCTTAACACATCTTAGTAAAGGTTTGGTGAATGATCGCCGAAAAAGCACCCCATCGAGGACGAGGTATTTCGCGGACACCGTTCTGATGGCTCTAGCCTTTACTGGATCCTCGGGGAGGGTTTGCTTCTCGATGTAATCCTTCATTTCATCCACCCAGTCCCTTACTTGATCCTCAATATTGTTTATCTGTATTCGATCTATAGCAGGTCTCTCCGTGAATTCAATCTGGCAATTTGTCTCCAACTCACCAATTTCTTGCTCGGTTATTCTTGAGAGGAGGTCAGCTTCCACATTGTCCTCTCTCATGACTTGGTTCAGCTCATAGTAAGTGAAATTTTTGATGAGGGTTTTTGCGAGGTCACAGTACTGAGTTAGTACTGGGTTGATAGTATCATACTCCCCCCTAATTTGATTAACTATGAGCTGAGAGTCACTATTGATCTCAATATTCTGAACTCCCAAGTCTCTTGCCAGCTCCATGCCCGCTATGATCGCTTCATATTCAGCCTGATTGTTTGATGCCTCGAACTTGAACCTCAAGGCCCTCATGAATTTCTCCCCGCAGGGTGCAATCAGAAGTATGCCCGCTCCATTTGATTAACTTGCTCGCGGAGCCGTCCACATATAAAGTCCACACCTCTTACGGACGCTCCCTTGGTTGAACAATTTACGTGCTCGGGCTTTTTGGGTCATCTTCTATTACGCTCGCTTTCTTTTTCCGAGGTCGCTGTCCGCTAATTTGAATGATGATTCTACTACAAAATCAACTAAGGCCTGCGCTTTGATTGTCTTTCTCGGGGAGTAGGTGATCTGGAACTCGGTGAGCTCTATAGACCAAGCTAGCATTCTCCCCGAGGACTCTGGTTTATGTAAAACCTTTCTAAGCGGGGCCTCCGTTAGTACAGTTATAGGATGTGCAGAAAAGTAGGCTCTTAATTTTCGAGCAGATACAAGCAAGGCGTAAGCTAACTTTTCTATATTAAGATAACGCCCTTCTACGGCGGACAGTGCCTTACTTACATAATAAACTGGTTTTTGGGAGTTATTCTCCTCCCTTACAAGAAGCAGTACTCTGCCCGGATCGATAACGGCTAAATACGGAAAAAAGCTCTTCTCAGGGCACCATTTCTTTGAGTAGAGGTGGTACACCCGAGGTATGTCTTGACTTCTTCAAAAGCTGATGGCACTCAGTGCTCCATGTAAATTCATCAGCTCTCTTCCCCCCTTTGAGAGTTTTGAAGAAGGGGAGGCATCTCTCTGCTGACCGCGAGATGAAGCGGCCAAGTGCGGTGATGCGACCATTGAGTTTTTGTACATCCTTCACGCAGGCAGGAGGTTTCATGTCTAATAGGGCCTGGATTTTCTCTGGATTAGCCTCTATCCCTCTTTGGTTGACCATGAATCCGAGGAACTTGCCCGCCTTGACCCCGAAAGCGCACTTAAGGGGGTTTAGCTTCAATCTTTGTTATGGCGCAAGTTTTGAAAGTTTCCTCCACATCGAGCTCGTGGGAGTTTTCCTTAGTTTTTATGACCATGTCGTCAATGTAGGCCTCAGATTTCGCCTAGTTGGTTTTTAAAGACCAGATTGACCATGCGGCGATATGTGGCTCCTGCATTTTTTAGCCCAAAGGGCATCATAGTGTAGCGGTATGTCTTGCGCAGCAATGAAGGCTGCAGAGCGGACATCTTCAGGAGCCATCCGGATCCGGTGGTAGCCGGAGTAGGCATCAATGAAGCTTAGAACTGCGTGTCCGGCTATAGAATCCACCAATCTGTCTATGCGAGGAAGAGGGAAGCAATCTTTGGGGCATGCCTTGTTGAGATCGGTGAAATCAACGCACATCCTCCATTTGCCATTGGATTTCTTAACCATGACCACATTGGCCAGCCACTTGGGGTAGGAGATCTCCTTTATTATCCCCCGCTTTTAGCAACTTTTCCACCTCTTCCTTGATGGCAATCTCTTTCTCAGGGAGAAATATCTGGATTTACGGTGAATGTTTTTGAAGGAGGGGTCATCGTTGATTTTATGGAGGATCACGTCCTCGCGATGCCTTGCATATCTTCCACCCTCCAAAGCGAACACATCGCAATTTGCTCTAAGGAACTCAATAAGTATCCTTCTTTCCTCGCTGTGAATTTCCGGCCCAACCTTAGCTGTTTGCTCGGGAAGTGGGGATTGATTACCACCTCCTCGAGCTCGTCGTTAGGTTGAAGATCGCTGATTTCACGATTGTGCAGGAGTCAATAACAATAGTTGGGGGGTTGACACGAGCTTCGGTCGGTGTTGCCATTGAATATATGATATCACGGTCAATTTCCCCTCTATTCCTCGATCAATATACCCTCCCTCAACGGGCGGCCAAGCTGCTTTGATTTTCTGCTCATTTTGAGCTCCACCTTGTGGAATGGAAAGAAAGCATGCCAATTAGTACGGGTGGTGGCGGGAGTGCAAGGGCTTTCCCCTTTTTTGACTTGTCCTCGCCCTTTCCCTCTCTAATTTTGTCCTCGCCCTCTATCTGCGGGCAGGATGTGCGGCCTTTCTGTTCTTTCCTTTTCCTCCGGTGCTCGGAGGAATCTCCCGGAGCTGGTTCTTGATGGTAGCAACCCCGCGGGGTGTTAAATTTCACCCTTTGGTGGGGACGGACGCAACTATTCCCAATTCGGCCTGAGCGATTACGCCGAGAATGGCATTGTATTGGGAAGGAAGATCGACCACCATGAAAGTTATCTTGGCCGTCTTACGCATAGGTTTTTCTCCAATAGCTACGTCAAACACAATCGTCCCTTTACCCTTACAGGCGTGGTTTGTGAAGCCTTCGAGCATGCCCGCATATGGAGTGAGATGTGCTTACGTCATTCTCATTCCAATCACAAGTATGGTAGTAAAGTATGTCGCGGGCGCTCCGGTATCTATCAACACACGGCCTATGTTTGCCCGGTTGATTCTCATTCCGAGGGTGAGTGGGTGTGTGGAATGAAAAAGGGTGGAGGCAAGTTCACTCCTTTTGAACCCAATTTCAAGCTCTTCCTCCGGGGCCGTGGCGGGGATGGAGAAAACCTTCTCTAATGTCCGAATTTGGAGAGACAATCGCCTACTAGTGGGAGGTTCCTCCCCAATGAAGTTAATGTCATAGTCCCCAAAATCGTCATCATTATTATCTCTTTCATTCTATCCGGTCCCCGCGTGTGTCGTGCCCGCCGCCGATCATTGTTATTGGGGGCATTATTGTTTCCCTTAACCCACTTGGTTAGCTCCCCGTTATTAATTTTCTGCTGGATTACTCGCTTCAGCTGGAAACAATCCTCAGTTCCGTGCCCGTGGTCGTTGTGAAACTCACAGAATTTAAGTCTACTTCTCTCATTTGGCTTTCGAAGCATGGGGGGAGGAGGAGGAAAGTCTGAGGCTCTCATGATCACCACCCTTGGGTCGGTGAGCTCTGTGTAAGATGTTTCGGCCACGGCCTTTTTGAGCCTTTCTGATCCCCGGCCTCTGTTTTTGCCCTGATTATTGGCCTGAGCGGGCTCTGGGGTGGTCTCCTGGACTTGGCTTATCCTTTCTTTCGCAGAAGCTCGTGGAGCGGGCACACTAGGCTCTTCGGCGGAGGCAATGGCCGATGCCCTTTCATACATTTCCTCCACTGATTTAGGTTTGCTGGAGGCAAAATTCATTTTGAGGAAGGAGTTACTGAGGCCGCCTTCAAAACATAGTCGGATGTCCCCCTCGTCCAGGTCCACAATCTCCTCGCTCACCTTCCTGAACCGGGATATATAATCTTTTGTAGGCTCATTTGGTGCCTGCTTGACACGGACAAGATCTGTCTTTGGTCTAGCGGGCACACTGCTCCGGCAAAGGCGTTGAGGAAGAGGACTACGGTCGAATGATTTGGATACACCGGGGCTTGAGGGCTAGCATCCAAGATAGGGCCTTGCCAGTGAAGGTCGCAGCCAAGGCTTTGCACATCACTGACTCATC
The DNA here is from genome assembly GCA_022495995.1 of Adenophora triphylla var. japonica. Taxonomy (NCBI): domain Eukaryota; kingdom Viridiplantae; phylum Streptophyta; class Magnoliopsida; order Asterales; family Campanulaceae; genus Adenophora; species Adenophora triphylla. Next base: position 74,959 of record JAFEMH010006897.1, on the reverse strand, counting down.
CGCGGAGAATAAAGCCATCTGGCCCTCAAATCTTCCCATATGACTCTTGGCATTTTTGGATCCGTCATAGGTGTCCATCTGGGGGGGTTTGCCCTTCTGGATCGGTGCCCGCGCAATTTTATCGCTGAAGGCGTCCATAGTGCGGCCACACTGGGCGGCCTTCGGATGGGTTTCCCACATCTTCTGCATGAATTCCACAAACTCGGGGTTACGATCATCAACCTTTTGCTTTTAGCTCGTGGAGCCACGGCCTTCTCCTTGGCCGGAGCCAAGGGTACGGCTTTGGACTTCGCACGGCGATTTGACTGTGCCTCTTCCCCCCTTTCCTCGCTATCATCTACATGCACCACGCTTCGTCTGGCCGGCTGTCCGCGCTCAAGGGCTGGGTCAACCCGGTTTGCCCCCACAGCTTGGCTAGCAAGCGAGTGTGCGGGAGCTCGTTGGGAGAACCTTTGTGACCCTTGAGGGAACTGTAGCCCTCCATTGGCCTCTATTTCAAATATTTCCATCTCCGCGTCGTTGATGGCCATGGCTTCCGCGACCAGTTTGGATTTGGAGGCTAGGATTTCCTTCCTTCTCAGGATCTGTTCTGGGGAAAGTGGGGTGGTCAGATTGGTGTTTTTTATGCGAGCTTGGGGAGTTTTTGGGCTAGTGTTTAGTAGGGCTTGGGCTTTCTCAGCACGGGCTTCCTCGGTTAACCGGTGGAGAACTCGTTGAGCTGGGGATTTTTGAGGCTGAGAATGGGCCCCCATTCTGTTGAAGACAGAGTTGGTTTGCCTTTCCCTATTGTTGTTGGAGGGTTCGGCTTGGTTCTCCTCCTCTATGGTTAAATGACCAGCATTTTTCAGAATTTGAGACATGTCTCAGAATGGTGAAAATAACTGAAAAGAAGTGTCTTTTGACAGTAGGTTGTTTAGACTACAAGGTGTGTCTGAAAACAAAAGTTTTAAATGGGAAAAACTTAGTGATGTAAAATAGAAGAGCCTTTCGGCACTGAATTTGTTTAGGACACGTGAGGTGCCTTGAAAACAAAGGATTTTTAACGAGAAACGAAAGAAAGTCTGCTTCCCGGCAATGGAACCACTGATGACGCCACAGCTTTTCGGGGTCAGGAGCGGTTCAAGGATATCTGGCTAGGATATATTTGGTGGTTTTGTGTACCTAGATCACAACACAAACAAGCACCGTTAAGGTCAAAGTTGGATATTACTCCAACTCAGGCCCTCGGGTGTGAGAGTAAGAATACTGAGTAATAAGGCTTTGAATACCTTCGGAGTGTGTGTGGTTAGGTTTAGAGAGTAAAAGAGCTTACTCAATTGTATATGGAACTTACCTTGCCCAAGGGGGTAAAGGCCTTCTATTTATAGGCAATGCCATGGTGCTTGTTGAGGTAAGCAATGAGATCAGCCCTAGGGGGCACTTTGGTATTTGACCAGCTACACGTGTCCGCAGCTAATTGGTCCTGTCAGGGAGGGAACATTATTTGTCCCAGTGGGACATGGCCGAAAGGGACATGAGCCGTGTAGCCGGCTTATTGCATTAAATGGAATAGTAGGCGCGGGCGAGCCGCATTGAATGCGTGATGGGGGAGCCGGCAAGTGGCCTGTCAGAGCCAGTAAGCTAACTTGCTCAGTAAGGCTTGACATTAACCGGGAAGCAGTATGTGCCCGTGGTCAACGTTGTGCCCGCGGTCAAAGATATATGAAGCGAGCACGGTTGATGCGGGCATGACTCCTGCGGGCACGGATCCAGCGAGCAGGGTCCCAATGGTCCTCGAAGAGGATGATGCGAGGAGGGACACGGTCTTGACCACAAGGGCCTATTTGTCCGCGGTCTTCCCTCCCGCGGTCTAGGAACTGCCACGTCACTGGTTCCTCGGGCTAGACCGAGCGCGGGCCCGGTCCAATAGATCCGGGCTCATCAGAAAAGAATGAGAATATGTGTATTCTTACAATACTAGTAGTTGAGGTGAACTAAATAAAATCTCATTTATTAATTTACTTTGTTATTTTGGTTGCCCAAATATATAATAAATACTATTGTTTATTATATAAGGTTTATACTAAAAGTCCTAAACCTAATCTGTCAGAAACCCGTTTAGATTAGGAAACCAGATAAGTTCGCGAACAACACCTATATGTACGCTCGCATAACACCTTGAGATATCTATGCGCTTGCATAATACACTCGCATAGGTCATCCGCAACCATTTTTTCTCCTTTGCGTTTTCTGCTTTCTTTTTTCATTTTTCTCCGCTCTGATTACTTTGATTTCAACTAAAAAAAATCTCAAATAATATTTTTCGTTGATTTAGACTCAATAATTCAACAAAATTTGGATCAATACTCTTATATTCACTCCGTTCCACTTGAAAGTTCAAAATGGAATTTTTTTGTTACTTATTTATTTGTAAGCCCCACATGTCATATTTATAACAATTATTTACTAACTATTTCCTACCTCTCTTTTTCTCTCCCATCCAACTATCTTTATCTACAATATATCACCCTTTTCACTATTTCCTAATTTTTGAACCATTTTATTTTTTTTAATTTTCGAGTGGGGCACGAAAGAGTGTGTGTGTGTTTGTGGGGGGGGGGAGTGGAGTATAGCTTGTTTAGAGCATGCACAATGGTGAGCAAAATTTTCGCACACCGGATAAGCGAAACTGGTGTTGAGCGGATTTTCGCTCACAGAAACCGATATACTGCAGTGGTGAGCGAAATTTTCGCTCAAAATATTTTTATAATTAATAAATAAAATATTTATTTTATTTTATAAATTAGTGATATAAATTAGTTTTTTTATTCGTTCACATTACAAAATATTTTTTTAAAAAAATTATATTTTATTGTAATTGCATTTTTTTGTATATAAAACACTGATAAATAAACATCAATTTAATATTTAAAACATTCAATACATAAAATCAATAACTTAACACAGAACTTAAATATGAAAAGAGAGCATGACAATAGTAGATAAAATGCTACATATAATATTAAGAGTTGTTGATCGCATAAATACGCTCAATCAAATCTGCTTTTTGAGACACTACAAGGAAAATGTGTTTTAGAGACGGCAAATTTTGTAGCAAAAATGAAGATTCTGTCTCTAAATCGTGTTTAGGGACAGATTTGTTCCGTAGCTAATCCGTGGGTGCAGGTTGATCGCTAAATTGGGCATCGCTGTTTTGTAGCTGTTTTAGAGACAGATATGTACGTCCACAAATTAGAGACAAATATCTACATCTATAATTTACAGACAGATATGTACGTCTACAATTTAGAGACAGATATATGTACGTCTTCAATTTAGAGACAGATAAGTGCGTCTCTCACTTATTTAAAATTCTAAATCCGTCGACGAAATATTTCGCCGCTGATAATGCAATAAATAAAAAAAAAATCAAAAATGTCAATTATAATATAATATTTTGTACACACACACACACACACACACACACACACACACACACACACACACACACACACACACACACACATATATATATATATATATATATACTCCTCCGTCCAGTTACATACTTCACACTTTCTATTTTGGGCGTCCAATTACATACTTCACACTTTGTTTCTTTCCCAAAATGAAAAGGAATCTTTACTATTCCCTCCACTCATTCTCTCTCCTACATTATTTTAATACTCACAACACCTTTATAATTTACTATTCCCTCCACTCATTCTCTCTCCTATTTTAATTTCACACTCACAACACTTTCAATATAATACTCACTCCTTAATTTACGTGAGTACAGTAACTGTGAAGTAACTACTTGGACGGAGGGAGTATATACATATATGTATGTATATATATATATATATATATATATATATATATATATATATATATATATATATATATATATATATATATATATATATATACATATATATATATATATATATGTATGTATATGTATATATATATATATATATATATGTATATATACACACACATATATATATATATATATGTATATATATATATGTATATATATATGTAAATATATATATATATATATATGTATATACATATATATATATATATATATATATATACATAGATATATACTCCCTCCGTCCTACCTCACTTGACACTCAAGAGGTGGGCACAAGAACTAAGAAAAAAGAATAAAATAAAAAAAATATGTGGTAGAAAATGAAGAGAGAGAATGAGTGAGATAAATAGTAGTGTTGATTGAATAAATTGAGTGATGGAAAATGAAGAGAGAGAATGAGTGGTGGGGTCCATCTAATATAAAAATATAAAAAGTAGGCTATTTTTGCGAGATGTCAAATGAGCTGGGACGGAGGGAGTATATATATATGTGTATATATATATATATATATATATATATATATATATATATATATATATATATATATATATATATATATATATACTGATACCAAAATAAGCAAAGGATCGATTAGACTAAGCAAACATGAAGATTCAGAAGATATCAAATAAAATGCATAAATTCTAAAAGAAAAATCTATGGAATTCAAATTAATACAATAAGCTAAAGTAAAATAGTAATTTTGACTTTTTTCAATAGTATGATTGACTTTTTTATTTTAAGGTACGTGGTTGAAATTACCCGGATCCGAGCAGGCTTCGCAGCCCCGACATCTGGCATTTCCCCGCTTTGCAGCGTTTTCAGGTTGGAGGTGTCTCGCCGTTTGTTTTCGCATTTGTAGAGTCGCCACGCCGTTTTTATTAAGCCCAAAACATTGAAAAAGGGCATCAGTTTAAAGATAATTTTAAACTCGTTTTTGTGTGATGAGATTTTGAGTTCTGGAGGTCGATGACTCCAGGAAGAGAATATTAGAATATTAGAGCTCACCCGAGTAGCCTCGTAAAACGAGTCTTTCGGATACCCCTAATATCCTTTAAATGTTGTGTGTGTGTGTGTGTGCTTTTTAAAAATGCATGCTGTATCGGATGTCTACATTGTATGCTATGTATGGAAATGTATTGAAATAGTATAGGAAGGAAGCCTTACCAATGTTGGTTCGTGTCTGCCTTCCGCCTGGGAATGGTGTTTGAGGTCGGAGTAGCGTTCCTAAGCACGGATCGGGATTGCTTCGGGAGGGACCGGTTGTCCGCGACAGAGTTTCGGCGTGAGTTGAGGTTGTAGGCTGCGTTCGGGCAGAGGTTCGGCGTGCGTGGGGATCGTCGGGATCACTCGGGCAGGTTCGGCGTGCGTTGTGGTGGCGTGAGTCACTCGGGCAAAGTTTCGGCGTGGTTTGGGATCGTCTGGGCTTGACTCCTGAAAGAGCCGGACACCGTGGAAAGACCAGTGCAAGGCCTCTGAGTACCACGAGGGGCCTCGAGTACCTCGAGAGTGCCTCGGGGCAGGCGCGGAGCGTCTCGGGAGCGCCGGGAGGCTTCTGAGCACCACAAGGGAGCTCAAGGCCTCGGAAGGATCCGAAAGGGGCCGGGAGTGCCTCAAGAGGACTTAGAGGGGAGCCGAGAAGGCTAAGGGAGGAAGAGAGAAGAGGGAGGAGTCTCGAAAATGAGGAGGGGGAGCCCTCTATTTATAGTAAAAATTTCGGAGCAAAGAGGTCCGTACGGACCTTCGGTTATCCGTAATTTTGGATTTCCTCGATTTGAGGGAATCCGCAATGATGGTGAATATTCGAATGATGGTGTCCCCTGAGCAATAAGGTCCGTACGGACCATCTTGCATGCAAAGAGGTCCGTACGGACCAACTCGCAGGGGAGTAATCATTTCTTTCTGGATTTGAGGGAATATTGTGGATTTTAAGGGGATTTAGTAATCATTGACACAAAGAGGTCCGTACGGACCTTAATTGCTTTTCTCGATTTCGAAAATTCCCAAAAGGTCCTTTTGTCCCTTTTTATCCTGTGAAGGCTCCTCCCTTGGTTTGGTTGGGGGTTTGAGAGGGTTTTGAGAGGGTTTTGAGTGAGAGAGGTCTACGAGACTACGTGGATGAGTCTCGCGGTGTTTCCCGTGTGCTTGAAAGGGGGTGATCCAGATTGGGGTACTTACGAAGCCCTCGACGACGTCACTTATGAAAGAAGTGGGGTCGCCGATAAGATAAGGGTCCTAACTGGATCGCGTGGCCGGGAGAGGAAGTGACTGTGAGGGTCAATGTGAGGACGTGGTGGTGTCCTTTTGTGTGACCGTTTAGGTCAATAGCCGGACCCCGTGATAGGATTCCTACGTATCCCCGGCGGGAATCAAGCCCGGTCGTAGTTCGGGTGTGGGGTGAGTGTTTTGTGAATGCGGGCGCGGTGGTGCCTGAAGTGTTGTGTGACCGCCGAGATCGGTGGTGAGGACGCGGTGGTGTCCCGGGTGACCGCATAGGTCGATGTGGGAGGACGTGGTGGTGTCCTAGGTGACCAGTATAGGTCGATGGCCGGACCCCGTGATAGGATTCCTACGTATCCCGGCGGGAATCAAGCCTCGGTCATAGTTCGAGGTCGTGAAATCTGTGAGTGCGGGCGTGGTGGTGCCCCGAAGTGTTGTGTGACCGCCGAGGTCGGATAAGTGACGGGGTGGTGTCCTAAGATGTGGTGACCGCCGAGGAGTCAATTGTGAGGACGTGGTGGCGTCCCGGGATGGAAATTTTACGATTTTCCTAATCGGGTGGTTTAAGGCCTTCCGGGCGGGATAGAGTGAGGACTTGAATCGTCTTCGATTGCGGTTGGTGCCACGCCGAGGACTTTGAATCGTCTGCGGCGATTGGTGCCGCCGAGGAGGACTTCAATCGTCTTCAAGCGGCGTTTGGTGCCACGCCGGAGGACTTTGAATCGTCTTACCGGCGGTTGGTGCCACGGAGGACTTTGAATCGTCTTTCGGCGGCGGTTGATGTAATGCGCGAGGACTTTGAATCGTCTTCTAGCCGCTAGCTTTGATGTAATGCGCGAGGACTTTGAATCGTCTTCTAGCCGTGATGTAATGCGCGAGGACTTTGAATCGTCTTCTAGCCGCAGCTTTGATGTAATGCGCGAGACTTTGAATCGTCTTCTAGCCGCAGCTTGATGTAATGCGCGAGGACTTTGAATCGTCTTCTAGCCGCATTTGTGGAGGCGTGGCCGCTTGTGCTTCGAGAGGCGTAGATGCCTTTGTGTTTTTGCATGTTGGGTAGAAGGTCGGGACTTACGATGACTCCGCGGTGCTTGCGCCGCCGCAGTTGGGCAAGGATGACTACGCCGGTGATTGCTTCACCATTTGGCATTTTGGAGGCGCTTCGTGCCTTGGGACTTGTACTCGGAGGTGTTGGCTCCTTCTTGTGCTTGTTTTGCCGTTGAATGGGGCAAGGATGATGGCGGTGTTGGGGATATGCGCCTTGCATGACTTCCCTTTCGACTTGTTGGGGAGGAGCTCGGGCTTACTTTGATCGTGCTTGCGTTGCCAAGGCCAGCTGGGGGCGAGGTTCGGGCTTACATCCGATCGCGCCTAAGCTTGCTGCCGTTGAACGGGCGAAGGTTCGGGCCATCCGATGACCGGTGCTTGAATTGTTGGGGATGCGTGACCTTGTAGGGGCCCTTTTCATTGGGAAGATGACTTCGGACCTCTTTTGAGGGCCAGTGGTTGAGTTGTCGTTGAGCGTTTGGAGGCGTCTTGCGCCTGGATATTGCAAGTCTTGGGGAGGTGTTGGCTCCTTCTTGAATTGCCGTCGGGCGTTTGGAGGCGTCTCGTGCCTCGGGATTCGTGGCCGGAGGTGTTGGCTCCTTCTTGAATTGCCGCGAGCTGGGGTGGTTGAATTGCCGTTGGAGCTGGCGAGGACCGGTCTTACGTTGATGGTCGGGATCAATTGCCGTTGAAGTGGGCGAGGACCGGTCTTACGCCGACGCTGGCCGAGTTGATTGAGCTGGCCGGGCGAGGACCGGTCTTTCGTGCTGATGGCCGTGGTTGAATTGCCGCTGAAGTGGGCGAGGACCGGTCTTACGCCGACTCACGGTGGTCGAATTGCCGTTGGAGTGGGCGAGACCGGTCTTACGCCGACTGGCCGTGGTTGAATTGCCGTTGGAGTGGCGAGACCGGTGCCGACGGCCCAGTGGTTGAGTTGCCGTTGAAGTGGGCGAGGACCGGTCTTTCGTTGATGGCCAGTGGTTGAATTGAAGCTGGCAAGTGGCGAGGACCGGTCTTACGCCGACGGCCGGTGGTTGAATTGCCGCTGAAGTGGGCGAGGACCGGTCTTACGCTGACGGGCCGGTCAATTGCCGTTGGAGTGGGCGAGGACCGGTCTTACGCTGACGGCCGATGGTTGAGTTGCCGTTGAAGTGGGCGAGGACCGGTCTTTCGTTGATGGCCGGTGGTTGAATTGCCGTTGGCGAGCGACCGGCCTTACGCTGACGGCCGCGGCCGAGCCGTTGAAGTGGCGAGGACCTGGTCTTTCGTTGATGGCCGGTGGTTGAATTGCCGCTGGCTGGGCGAGACCGGGACCCGCCGACGGCCAGTAGGTGGTTGAATTGCCGCTGGAGTGGGCGAGGAAGAGGAGGACCAGCTCCTGGGAAGCTCACCATCGCCTACGGGGATGTGCGAGCGTCTGGAGAGGGATAGCCCGGAGGTTCGTCTTGTTCCCGTGGGCCCGGTATGAGGGGATGAGTTCGAGGGCCTCCCGAGGTGACAGCGACGGAAGATGCCGCGGGGCTTGACTTGTGACGTCATGTACCCTGGGAGCGGGTCTTCGGGCGCATGGCCCCGGTGTGCTTCCCGGGTGGCTCCGAGGGACCCTCCCTCGGGATGCTTGATTCCCGAGACACGGACGTGCTCGATTTCGAGAGGTACCTTGGCGGTGTCGGCGCCGAGGAGTTCATCTTGTATGGAGAGGAGTACGGGGCCTTCGTGAGGAGGAAGCTGAGGACGCCGCAGTAATCGGCGCGGGAGAGAGAGGCCGGGCCGCAGCCCCCGCAGAGGTTCCGATGCGGGGCCGGATTTCACGTACGTCCGCGGGGACGGATCGAGGAGGAGGGTGTGCTCGCCGTTCGGAGCAGCTCGCCGCATACCGAGTGGATCCCGACAGATCGGTGAGTGTGCCGACTCTTTTCCATCTTGGCATCCTTTACGTATTTTTCTCTTTTTGTTGTTGAGTATAACCGTATTCTTTGAGCGTTTCCTTGGGCGCTTGTTGGTGCGAGTCCCGGGGAGAGCCTACGATATGCTGACTCGCCGTTATGTGGCGATGAGGTCATTTGCGAAGAAGATGGCTTCGAAGATATCTTGTCGATCTTCGCGACGCGTGCCGGCGTACGAGCCTATGCCTTCGAGGCACTCTGTAGACGTTCCTCCGCCTAGAGCCGAGCCGGAGCCGCAGCAGGAGGGACCTTTGAGGGGGCGGCATAGCATGGATGCCGGGACATCTTCGAGCCGCGGGCCTTCGAGGAGCGGCCCTTTTATCACCCATGCCTCCGCACGGCGCACAGGTGAGGGTTCCTCAGAGCCTTCCTTCTTTGATCCTTTCGCCGGATTTGATCCTTCTGAGTATTTTTCGTGGGAGCCTCCGGCGGGTGCTCGGTATTCCGACGACGAGGATGTGACGGGCGAGTTCGCTGGGATGCCCGACTTCTCTCTGGAGGACCTTGGCGAGGATGATGATGCTGAGGATTCTGATTAGTATTCATTTGCTTTCCCTCTTTTCATATCCCTCTTTTCTTTTTTTGTTTAGCAACAGACATTCATGGGTACCTGTAATAAAACACACGTATTTGCATGGCAAACAGCATTTTATTTTAAGATGTAATGTCATTTTGTGATTCCCGGGATTTGTCCTAGAAATGGTTGCTATTATTATTATATTTTTGTGCATGCCACGTGAGCTGAGAGTGCATTTGTGGGTAGTGTATGTTTGCCGGGAATGGCTTTGGCCAGTGTTTGGGCAGTTTGGAGCAAGGTTTTGCTGAGGACAGTGGCTTTTGTACTGTTTGCTGAGGAAATGGGTTCTGTTTGCAAGGAGGTCCGTACGGACATACTTAGCATGCAAAGAGGTCCGTACGGACCAACCTTGCTTTTGGGAAGGACATAAATGCTTTCCAGTGTCTGGTTCTTCCTCATTTCCCCATTTGCAGCCATTTTCGAGCTTTCTTCCCCATTTTCTCTAGGAACCTCCATTTTTGCCATGGATTCTTCGTACGTCCCTAGAATTTTGCCGAGGCTTTCGCAGGAGAGGCAAGCACACTTCCTTGAGCAGCTGAAAACGTGGATGCGGCGTCGTATGAGGCATCAGAGACGGGCTTTCGAGGTAAGGTTTCGTCTTTGCTCGATTTGGTCTTTTAAGGAGTTGGTTCCTGATTGGGATTTGTTGCGGGCTGCCGCGAAGTTCTGGGATGTTAGGAGGCACGTGTACTGTTTCTCCTATAATGAAATGGTGCCCACTTTTGAGGATTTTCGGGCTTTGATTGGAGGACCGGAGGTGGAGGCCATCTCGCTTCCTTTGATTGGTGGTCTTCTTTGCGAGCGTGAAGCTTGCAGACTTTCTTCGTGCTTCGTTGGAAGAAGTGCAGGGCATGATCCTTGATTCGGGTCATATCGACATTTCTGAGCTGCCGGAGCGGTTCATGGTTGATGATGAGAGTGACGTCTCTTGGGATGTATTTGCCTTGTGTACGATAGCGACGCTCTTCATGGTCAGCTCCCTTGGCATTTGTGATGGGGCTTTGCTAGATGTGGTAGGCACCGCAGAGCCGGGAGAGGATATTGTTCCGTTGGTGCCGGGGGAGACTCTTCATGGTATCGACCGTCCGGCGACCGGGGATCGTTTTATGAGAGGGGGAAGCCCCGCTTTGCTCACCTTGTGGCCGCGAGAGAGACTTCAGGCCATGTCCGAGGCTTCGACGTCGTTTAGCCCGTGGTCATTTGCTCGCCGACCTCTTGTGTTGGATATGGATCACCCGCCCGGGAGAGATGGATGGCACAGCTTGGTACGCATCGATCCGCCGGTGGGTTCCGCACCGGAGGATTGAGACCAGGAGGATCTTGCAGAAGGGTCCTACGTTGTCGAGTTTCAGGTTTGTCTTGGTCCTCCTTCTATATTCCGTCGCTTGTTTCCTAAGCTTTGGAATGAAGCAGGAGCCTTTGTTGGGCCGGGATGACCTTGCTATTGCGGAGGTAGTTCCTCTTGTATGGCAGCTTCAGGTGCCTTCTTGTATTTTCTCGAGGGTATGGAAGTATTCCGCTTTTCCTCCCGCGGTACTCCTTAGACGTCTGGGAGCGTTGTATTGACGACTCGCATCCGGCCCGGTATGAGCAGCGTGTTGGGCAGTCCCAGTGGTCTTGGAGAGCAGGCGTGTAGCGATTCTCGGGACCCGGTTGCCGTAGCAGCTATTGCCTTAGGAGTTCCGAAGCCTGGTCCGACCCTTCGGATGTGACGGGAGACACTTTGTTTGACTACGAGACTAGAGTTGACCGACCGACAGGGAGAGGTCCTCTTTTACGTACTCGCAGGGAGGAGATCCGAGCCGAAGCACGGCGAATGAAGCCCCGAGAGCTACTGGATTATTTGACTCTACGGGGAGGACCCCAGATCTCGGACTGAGAGACGCAGAGTTGGTTCACGTGGAGCGAAAGAAGACTCGCCGGGGACGAGGGAAGAAAGGAAAGAATGGCGAGGGGACAAGCGCAGATGGCGCGGAATGACCTCCTAGGTATCCATTCATTGCATTGCAAACACATTATTAGTTAAATGTATTAAGCTGTCTTTTAGCATGTTGTGAACTTGAGAGTAGACCGTGCTTGAACTCATCAAGAAATGTTGTAACCGTTAGTGATTTGTGATTTACTTTTAAAGCTTTGTCGAGACGCAAGATCCTTTGTTTGCCTTTGCTTCCGTTGTGCACTTTGTCGGCGTCCGTCCTTGAACTTTTCTGTTGCCTTTGCGGACTGAAGCAGTCTGGGCCATGACGGCAATCTCCTTTGCTGAGGCTTTGTGCTTGGCTGAGAGGTTGAATGCTCCCCTGACAAGTCGTTCTGACGGTCTTTTTCGTAGCTTCCTTGCCGCTTGTTGGCGTCGGGCTCTTGACCTCAATTTCGCAGCTTCTGCTTGAGCTTCTTTTGTTTTTTTTTGTGAGCCCTTGCTCGAGCTCTCTTTTTTTTGTGAGCCCTTGCTCGAGCTCTCTTTTTATTATATATTTTTTTTGTGAGCCCTTGCTCGAGCTCTTTTTTTTTTTCGAAGCGCGTGAGGGTGAAGACAAGCCCCTGGCTTGGAAGCAGACATGAGTCAGTCGTTTGATGCTGAGTGACCCTGACGTCCTTTGATGTTGCCGCCGTCGTTTGACTTGGTCGAGGTGACTGCTGGGGCGTGTTCTTGAAAAGTGCATAGCTTGATGGAGGTCTTGATTGACATTCAAACTTTTTGACTTTTTTGTGTATTTTTAGACCGGACCAATTAAGGTTGCCTACGTTCCCCCGGACTAGAGGGCTCAGGTCTGCGGAGTTCGACACTACATGGAGTGCCAAGAGATGCACAGTTGTTCTTCTTCAGGCGAAGTATCTGCGAAGTTTGCTTCCGTTGACTGGATTCATGAAGGGATTGCCGTCTAGGTCTGTTAGCTTCATGGCGCCTCCGGAGAAGATCTTTTGAACCACGAAAGGGCCGATCCATGTGGGTTCCCATTTTCCCAGTGTGTTGGTTCGAGTGGGAGGCTTTTCTTTGAGTACAAGGTCACCTTCCCTGATGTCTCGGGATTTGACTTTCTTGTCGATAGCTCTAGCCAGCCTACTTTGATAGGCTCGGACGTGTTCCATGGCCTTTAGTCGTCGCTCATCTAGCAGAGCCAATTCGTCATGTCGGCCGAGCCATTCGACTTCGTTGATGTCATTTTCCAAAGAAGACTCTGAGTGAGGGAATTTCTAGCTCGACGGGAAGGATCGCTTCCATCCCGTACGTCGTGGCAAATGGGGTTTCTCCCGTGGTCGTTTCCGATCGATGTGCGGTAGCCCCAAAGTGCAAGGTGCAGGCTTCTCGGGCCAATCTCGTCCTCGGGTGGTCATTTTTCTGGATGATCCGTTCGAGGGTTTTGTTTGCCGCTTTCCACGGCGCCGTTTGTTTGTGGCCGGTAGGAGAAGATTTGTGACGTGTGATCTTGAATTCAGCCAGCAGCCCGTCGAATTCCCTTCGAAGTGTGAGTCGTTGTCTGATATGACCTCATTTGGGATGCCGTATCGGCAGATGATGTTTTCTTTAAGGAAATGCGCGACCTTCTTGGAGGTGAGTACCTTGTAGGACTCGGCTTCGACCCATTTGATGAAGTAGTCGATGGCTACTAAGATGAACTCGTGGCCGTTGCCGCCCGGGCGGAGCGATTTTCCCGATGACGTCAATTCCCAAGTGGCAAAGGGCCAAGGTGTAGTCATGCAAGAGAGATCGTGGGGCGGTAGATGATTGAGGTTGGAGAATCGTTGGCACTTGTCGCAGCCTTTCGGACAAAGTGGATGCAATCCGCTCCATGGAGATCCAAGAGTAGCCCATCCCGAGAATGATTTGCATCGTGGCTCGCGTTCATGTGGGGACCGCAAGCCCCATTGTGGACTTCATTCATGAACTTGTCTTGCTTCTTCTTGGCCGACGCATAGGAGTGGCCCATGGTAGCGTTTCTTGTATAACATGTCCCCGAGGATGACGAAGTGAGAGGCGAGGCGTTTTAGGGCCATGATGCTCTTGGTTTTGACCCCTTCTGTGTGTGGGTCTTCCTTGTTCATGAAGGTGGTTTCCCCGCTCTTGAGGTATTGGAAAATCTGGTTGTACCATGGCTCATTGACGGGCTTGGGTTCTGGTTCGATCTCACAACAGTAGGCAGGGATTTCCTTTCGTCCGACTTTGAAGGGTTTGATTGCTTTTCCTTCGGGGATTTCCACAAGGGAAGCCAAGGTGGCTAAGGCATCTGCAAACCTGTTTCGGTCTCTTGGCAAGTAATGGAAGGTGACCTCTTCGAATTGTGTGATGAGGTCCTCCATGCAGGCATGATATTTTTGCAAGCCCGGGTCTATGGTTTTCCATTTGTTGGAGACTTGGTTGATGATCAAGGCTGAGTCCCCATAAACTTCGAAGTTTCTGGACATTCCTCTCGAGTGCGGCTTGTAGTCCAAGCAGCTTCATATTCGGCGGCATTGTTGGTTACCTCGAAATTGAGCTTTATAGCAATTGGGGTGTGCTCGTCTCGGGATCTACCAAGAGCATACCGACGCCGTTTCCTTTTTGTTGGCCGCTCCGTCGAAGAACGGTTGCTATCGATTTTCGCCTTCGATTGCGAAGATTCCCTCGTCCGGAAATTGTGGTTCGGGGCCCCGAGCCTCGTCGGCTGGGAAATCACCGCTTGTTCACCCATGGCCCGTCCCTTGATTGACTTTTGGTTTACGCACTTGATGTCAAATTCCGCTAGGAAGAAAGACCATTTGGCGAGCCTCATTGACAGAGATGGTTTGTCGAAGAGGTATTTGATCGGGTCCATTTTGGAAACCAAGTGTACTGTGTGCGATCGCATGTAGTGCCGTAGTTTCCCGATAACCCATACCAGAGCCGCGCAGGTTTTCTCGAGGGCCGAGTAATTGAGTTCGCCGCCTTGAAACTTTCGACCGACGAAGTAGATGGCGTTTCGACCCGTGACTCCTTCTTTTCTTGACAGAGCATGGCTCCAACTCGCGGTGTCGGCCACAGCTAGGTATAGCAACAGTGGCTTTTCCTCGTGGGGAGGACAGAGAATCGGAGGACTCACAAGGTATGCTTTTATTTTTTCAAAGGCATCTTGGCATTCTGAGTTCCATTCGATGTCGGCGTTCTTCTTCATCAGCTTGAAGATTGGCTCGCACATAGAGGTCAATTGGTTGACGAAGCGCCGATATATTGCAGCGGCCCATGAAGCTTTTCACCTCTCGTCCGAGTTTGCGGTGGTCTCATTTCGATGATAGCCTTGATCTTTTGAGGATCAACCTCGATGCCTCTCTCGGTGACCATGTATCCCAAAACCTTGCCTCGGCTAACCCCAAATGTGCATTTGGCGTGGTTAAGCCTCATTGAGTGTTTTCTGAGGCGATCAAGAATTTTCTCAGTCCGTGAGGTGTTGTCCATCCGATCCCTTTGAGTGAACGATCATGTCATCGACGTACACTTCGATCTCTTTGTGGATCATATCGTGGAAGAGGGCGGTTGCCGCCCGTTGGTAGGTAGCCCTGCCGTTCTTTAGTCCGAACGGCATTACCGTGTAGCAAGAGGTTCCCTGTGGTTGTGAAAGCCGTCTTTTCTTGATCTTCTTCGGCCATCTTGATCCGATTGTAGCCGGCAAAACCGTCCACGAAGGACTTGACTTCGAAATTGGTCAGAGTGTCTACCAACATGTCGATGTTGGGTAGTGGAAAATCGTCCTTGGGACTTGCTTTGTTGAGATCTCTAAGTCCACGCAATGCCGTACTTTTCCATCGGCCTTGGTGACCGTGACGATATTGGAGAGCCATTGGGTACTCGATCACCCCGATGAAGCCGACGCGAGCATTTTTTCGATCTCCTCTTTGACTTGTAAAGACCATTCTCGGCTTGATTCGGCGTAGCTTTTGCTTGACGGGCTTAGCCTCGGATTCAAGGGGATCCGTGCTCTACAATGTTAGGATCTAATCCGGGCATGTCTCGGTAAGACCAAGCGAACACATCCACGAACTCTTTGAGCAAAGGCAGCCAATGCGTCTTGCTCGTGCCGGTGAAGAAACTTCCGATTTGCGTCTCTTTTCGCTCTTCGCCAGCCTCCCAAATTCACTTTGGTTAAAACCTCCTCGGCACTTGGGCCCGGTTTTTCTCTCGTTTGACAACATGCTTAAAGATGTGCTTAATGTATTGTTCATTTAATGTGTCTCGCTTCTTTATCAAGTGAATCGTTATTAATCTGTTTGTGTGTTAGTTAATTTATCGCTTGTTAAAGATGCAATGAGAGGATACTCGGAAAGATCGAAGCATTCATTAAGAGCATACGGGAATACATTATTGGCAATGAGTTCGTAATCTTCCGGCGTGAGGCCATCGATGACTCGAGAGACTCAAATTCAAAGCTAATGGACTCGTGGATGAGTTTTGACACTAGACTCTAGGACTCGAGGGGTCGACCAAGTTGTTCGATCATGTCCTTTTTGCCGGGCGTAGGTCCGGAGAAGGTGGCCCAGCTTATTGAGTGGCAATGAGCTTGATAGGAGATGGGGCTTGAAAGGCTTTATGTCACCGTTCCCGATCATTGCTATCACAGAGTTATCGAAACAAAATCGATTAGATCCGGCATCTCGATTTCTTCTTTGAAGAGCAGTGTGGAGCAGCCGGTTCGTCCCAAGCATCGTCTCGCGGAGTCTCTTGCTTTGGTCTTGGGCATTACTAGCTCGAATGCACTCGTCCCGCTTGTTGAAGGCGTGATTGTTGACAGAGAGTTTTTCGAATTCTTCCGCCAAAGAGGGGTTTTCCCGAACCAAAATTCGCCGTGAATAGTGGTGGTTGTGGATCCCGGCAGGGGCGGTGTGTCGAGGAATGCTCTTCGGACGGATTTGGCTTGAGGCCTCCGAATCTTGCCAGTTCCGCCGGAGCTTGTCCATGGTTGTCGGCCAGCCTTGTTTGGCGCCGATCGCCTCGTTCCTTTTCTCGATCTTCTTCCAAGTTGCCGGCCTTCCTTGTGAAGTACTTGGTCATGTCGAAGCCGTAAGGACGAAGATCGGAGATGACGTGCAAGCCTCTTTTGTTATCCGTGGAGCGTTTTCGTGCAGCTCGCTTGTCCTCCGCAATGTGTTCGGGAGTAGGAGAGTATCCTGTGCCGTGCAAGGTATTCTCGTTCTTTGATATTGATGATCCGTTGAGTGCCTCACGGCGTTTTCCCAAACCGAGCCCCGGATGTAGTTCATGTGCTTCATCATTTTCATCGGGGAGGAATCTTGTCCCAAATCAAAGGCAAATCTATGTGGCACACTGGGCCTTTGGGCTCGATGGTGAACCCCGCGAGCATCATGCCGTCATCATCGTGTTTGATCTCTAAAACCGGGACGCCGTTGGTGTCGGTCCTTTCAGTGACTATGCAGTCGCCGTAGATGATGGTCAGATCTGTTCCTTGAATGAACTTTACGCATTGATGGAGAGTAGATGCCACCCCATTGATCTCGATGTAGCCAAGGGCGTCCCAAAATGGCAGTGAAGGTGATCGGGATGTCGATGACTTGGAAGTCTGTCTGGGACCATTTGTTTTCCGAACCACAAGTTCAAGGTGGCTATTCCCAAGATCGGGCGGGATGTTGAGTCGTATGCCTTGATTGCCTCGAGTCGAGGGTTTTAGATCGCTTGCTTTGATCCCTAGCAAATCCATCATTTTGGCCGGAAGGACGTTCATGGATGATCCCCATCTACCAAGACCCGAGGGAGACGGCGCTCGTCCGCTTGAACTGTTATGTAGAGAGGCTCGTTGTGGTCGCCCCAAATTTTGGAAGATCGAGCTCATAAGGTGATGATATTGCCGTAATTGACGTTGCCAATCATCTCGAACCGCTTCATCAGTGTCACCGTGATGGGAACCATGGTCCGGGCCGTGCTTTCTTCCAACTTGAGCTTGTGCGGGTAAGATGAAGTGAGTAAGGACCAGAGCGAGATGTTAGCCTCGAGTGCGCTTGAGCCGTGTCAAGACAGTGATCTTCAACCTTTCGGGGTCCAAGATTTCAGCTTCTTGGCGTAGGGTCCCTTTTCGCCCGTGGCGTGTAATGGCCGGCCTTTGTCCGTCCGTGGAGGATTCACTAGGATTTGACCGGAACGTGTCGAACATTCACCTCTCGGACTTATGGTTTTGCTTGTCTCTCCCGCTTCTCGGAGCGGGAGGAGCCCGATTGGCGTAAGGCCGATCCGCGCATTTCAATTGCTCACCGTCATGGCTTTTATCAAGCATCAATAGTGGCTTTGAGATCTTCCCAAGACAGGGGTTGGATTATCCGGACCTTCGGGCATTCGGTGGCGGTGCGAAGCTCGTCCCATGATCATGGAGCAAACATTGCCATGGCCTTGTGCAGAGCTAGGCCGGAGTAGATGACGTAGTAATCAAACTTTCCGGAGGGTTCTCCAAGGGTTCCGACTGTGGGATCACCAGATTCATACCTCTTTTTCAGTTTTTTGTTGAGAAGATAGCTTCTTCTTTCGTCGAGGACGGCCCTCGTTCATTGCATCCTGGAATTCCATTTCCAGACAAGCACTGCAATCGCAACCGTCCCACCAGATGTGTTCGTTGTTCGGCGGTGGTACCGGGACCTCAGTGAGGCCGGATGGGCAAGCTTTCCTCCGGAAGGTCTTGTGGTCTTACGTCATAACCGCATGGCTCGTACGAGGGTAACAGTTGACTTCGGGAGACAATGAGAGATGTTAGAGGCCGTAGGAGCGCCATGGCTTGGGAAGCCCTGTGTAGTTGGGTGGCTAAGGTTCCGAAGTGGTGCATGGCACCTTCGATCCAGGCTTGTTGCTCACCTTGACGTTTCTCAATAGCCATGAGGACCTCGCCAAACTTCTTCCAGTGTTGGGAAATTTCTTGGGGGTAAGGTCCCGTTCTCATTCCTTGTTATCCACCGACTTGGCCATGGGGAATTGACTGACCGTCCCGGTGACAGAGGTGGGTAGGACCTTGCTGTTTTGACACCGGGAGACGGGTTCCCGGGTACTCTCGACCACTCTCGTTAGCCGGAGGGGGTGATGGGCAAGGTTTAGACACGGGAATGGCCTAACGGGATAAAAGGGGGAAAGCTCACGTGGCATGCGGTTTCCGTTTCTTTTATTTTTGATTTTTTTTTGTTGTTTTAATTTACTTAAAACATGTTTTCTCGTAATCCTAGGTAGGTTGGAAAAGATTGCTCTTATTTTTCGCAACTATGCTAGATCCCGGGTCGCCGGAGACCATCCGTGCGGCTATAAGCCCCTCGTTTTGCACTCCGTATTTCGACATCCCGGGGTGGGCCCTCTGTGCGAGGGTCCTATAGTGCAAG
Source organism: Adenophora triphylla var. japonica (assembly GCA_022495995.1). Lineage (NCBI taxonomy): Eukaryota > Viridiplantae > Streptophyta > Magnoliopsida > Asterales > Campanulaceae > Adenophora > Adenophora triphylla. Next base: position 55,995 of record JAFEMH010006897.1, on the reverse strand, counting down.
TGGTTTCCACCGGCCTAAAAGAAAAATCGAACCTAAGGACCGAGCCTGTCATGTTCGTTTTGATGCGTTAGCCATGTGAATAGTGAACCGAGCCGCCACCGAGTCAAGATCAGTCAAGAGTTCGGCATGACCTTCTCTTACTTGCTTGCGCAAGGGATCTCGTGACGTTAGGCGTTGGCCGGGTCATATTGTCATGGCCGACGTATCAAGGCGTGATGACATGGTGTCATGAGCATGGATGTATATCCTGGACGGAACATCGTGTGGTGTAGCTTCGAAATCAAGATCGAGGTCAAGATTTTAGCATGACCTTTCATCGCTTTGCTTGCGCAAGGGATCTTGAGTTCCGAGCCTTGACTTTAAAATGGCCGGCATGATATATGTATCCAGCCGTATGACACGGACCGGGTAAAAACCAACCGAGTCCGGGACAGAGTGTGACTCAAGACTCAAACGTGCAGGGTTGACGCTTGGCTAGGATGGGATGTTTGGAATGATCCCGTGCGCGCCCAAGAGGCCTAGGAAGACCAAACGGACTGCAACTGAGACCACTCCGGGTTAAGGGATGTAGTGTGCAGTGTATCCGAGGCAGCAGTGCGCGTAGTGTGCGGTGTAAATGAGGCAGCAGTGCGAGTAGTGTGCGGTCTCTAAAATTCTTTTTCTGAGTAAAACAGAAGTTTTTGAAGAATTTTAAATGTATGCACAGATGTATATTGATGCATTTTTTTTGTATTTTTATTTTTTTTGTAAAATAAAAACGAAGCACGTGCACACACACACAACAGTTAAAGGAAGGGGTAAAATGAAAGTTTGACCCTCATCATCGTTTTAAAAATCTTTTGTTTTGTTTAAAAGTTTTTAAAACAAAATTTCCCCAGCAGAGTCGCCAACTGAAATTACCCGGATCCGAGCAGGCTTCGCAGCCCCGGCATCTGGCATTTCCCCGCTTTGCAGCGTTTTCAGGTTGGAGGTGTCTCGCCGTTTGTTTTCGCATTTGTAGAGTCGCCACGCCGTTTTTATTAAGCCCAAAACATTGAAAAAGGGCATCAGTTTAAAGATAATTTTAAACCGTTTTTTGTGTGATGAGATTTTGAGTTCGGAGGTCGATGACTCCCGGGAAGAGAATATTAGAATATTAGAGCTCACTCCGAGTAGCCTCGTAAAACGAGTCTTTCGGATACCCCTAATATCCTTTAAATGTTGTGTGTGTGTGTGTGTGCTTTTTAAAAATGCATGCTGTATCGGATGTCTACATTGTATGCTATGTATGGAAATGTATTGAAATAGTATAGGAAGGAAGCCTTACCAATGTTGGTTCGTGTCTGTCTTCCGCCGGGAATGGTGTTTGAGGTCGGAGTAGCGTCCGGCACGGATCGGGATTGCTTCTGAGGAGGACCGGTTGTCCGCGACAGAGTTTCGGCGTGAGTTGAGGTTGTAGGCTGCGTTCGGGCAGGTTCGGCGTGCGTGGGGATCGTCGGATCACTCGGGCAGAGGTTCGGCGTGCGTTGTGGTGGCAGGAGTCACTAGGCGTAGTTTTGGCGTGGTTTGGGATCGTCGGTTTGACTCGGAAAGAGCCGGACACCGTGGAAAGACCAGGCAAGGCCTCGGAGTACCACGAGGGGCCTCGAGTACCTCGAGAGTGCCTCGGGCAGCGCGGGAGCGTCTCGGGAGCGCTCGGGAGGCTTCTGAGCACCACAAGGGAGCTCGGAAGGCCTCGGAAGGATCCGAAAGGGGCCGGAGTGCCTCAAGAGGACTTAGAGGGGAGCCAGAAGGCTAAGGGAGGAAGAGAGAAGAGGGAGGAGTCTCGAAAATGAGGAGGGGGAGCCCTCTATTTATAGTAAAAATTTCGGAGCAAAGAGGTCCGTACGGCCCTTCTTGGTTATCCAGAATTTTGGATTTCCTCGATTTGAGGGAATCTGCAATGATGGTGAATATTCTGGAATGATGGTGTCCCCGAGCAATAAGGTCCGTACGGACCATCTTGCATGCAAAGAGGTCCGTACGGACCAACTCTGCTGAGGAGTAATCATTTCTTCCGGATTTGAGGGAATATTGTGGACTTTAAGGGGATTTAGTAATCATTGACACAAAGAGGTCCGTACGGACCTTAATTGCTTTTCGATTTCTGAAAATTCCCAAAAGGTCCTTTTGTCCCTTTTTATCCCAGGAAGGCTCCTCCCTTGGTTTGGTTGGGGGTTTGAGAGGGTTTTGAAAGGGTTTTGAGTGAGAGAGGTCTTCGAGACTACGTGGATGAGTCTCGCGGTGTTTCCCGTGTGCTTGAAAGGGGGTGATCCAGATTGGGGTACTTACAGTGGTCATTGTTCTACCCGCCACACAGTATAAATTTTGAATATTACACTGCTGTGATGAGTGATTTAATCATCTCAAAAGTGTTTTCACACATACACACACACATACACACACACACACACACACACACACACACACACACACACACATATATATATATATATATATATATATATATATATATATATATATATATATATATATATATATATATATAAATGAATTATAATATTACTAAAAACTAATAATTAATTAATTTAATGAACATAATACATTTATAAAACATGAATAATCTATACTAAAAAAGGTCAAAATGCATCAATTAACAATATCAAAATACAACTAAAATTTCATTCAATGTCAAATTTCCCAAATTAGGAATAATTAATTTACATCAATTTCTCAAATAAAAAATGTCAAACATGAAAATTGTCCGCCAACGACTCACCACCACAACCACTACTACTGACTAACATTGCCTCCATTAGTATCACCACCTTCGGCCCACCACCAACCATGAAAATTGCCCGCCACTATCGTCCTTACCACCACCACCAAACAAACATTTGACATTGTGAATATAAAATCAAATGACTACACATCCGAAATCAAACATAAATTGGCAAAATAATAACAAAATCAGCTGAACATCAAGAACTTTAAGAGAGAGAGGGATATGTAGTTGGATATCTACACATATACACTCGAACACACACCCAAATCCAACACACACAAGCGAACATACACAGATCTGGATAGAGAGTGAGAGAGAGAGAGAGAGAAAGTGTTACTACAGAGAGAGATAGAGACAGAGCGAGATGAGGGGGTGGACATCGTAGGGTTTTGAGAGATAATGAGGGAGGCGGTGATTAAGGGTTTTGAGAGAGAATGAGGGAGGCGGTGATTAAGGGTTTTGAGAGAGAATGAGGGATGGCAGTGAAGGGGTGATTAAGGGTAGAGCAGAGGCGGAGATGGTGGTGTCGACGGTGGTGGAGATGGCAGAGGCAGTGGTAATGGCGGTGGAGGAGGCTGGTGGTGGTGTTTAATTAATTGTTTGATAGGGAGGAGATAATGAGGAGGAGAGATGGAGTGAAATGGGGTTTTTGAGATAATAATGGAGAAATGGGGAAAAAGAAAAATAAAAAAAAGAATGTTTTTTTATGTTTGTTTGGGTGAATTTGGATCATTGAATTTAATCAAATGAATAGTTGTGATCATAGGTTGAGATGATACATGTGAACCTTTAACAACCAATGAGTAGATGACACTTCATAAACTTTTAGTTTTAGTTTATTATTACTAGTGATATTAGTAATAACACACATTTATAATAAAAATGAAATATAATAATAAATGATAATAATGATATATAAAAATTAATAAAAGTATTTAATAAAAATAATTGTACAATTTGTGTAAATACTTACTACTATAATAATAATTAGTAACAATACTTGTTAATAACAATAATAATAATAATTGATAATAATAATAATAATAATAATAATAATAATAATAATAATAATAATAATAATAATAATAATAATAATAATAAATAAAAAGTATATATCTCTATTGTCCGTCCCTCTTTTTTCTATTATATTAATTTCATTTCTTTAAATATTCTTAACTTTTTTTATATAACTTTTTCTAAAAAAATTCACTATTAACTAACAACTCAAATAGTTTTATTTATCCAAAAAAAATTAAAAAAATTAAAAAAGTAAATGCTATTGTCTGTCCCTCTTTTTTCTATTATATACTTTTATTTCTTTAAATATTCTTAACTTTTTTTTTATAGAGTAGGCCTCCGGAAAAACACGTTTCTCCAGTGTTTTTCCATAAATTACAAAATGATATCCAGAAACTTACAAAAGGTTCTGGATATCAACTTAAAAATATTCTGGATATCACTTTCAAAGAGTTCTGGATATCCAGAACATTTAATATTGATATTCAGAAGCCTTTCAAAAGGTTCTGGATATCTAATACAAAATTTCTGGATATCCTTTCAAAAGGTTCTGGATATTCAGAAACTTTCAAAATGAATAACCAGAAATTTAGAATTGACCAAGTAGCCTTGCAATTTCCAGTAATTTAACGGTTCAGGGCTAGGACAGGGGAAGCAGGTTTAGGATCTGTAAACAGGGAGGAGAAGGCAATCGGTTTTGGATAGAATTGAGAGAGATGGATTGAGGAGAAGCAGAGGATTAGAGAGAATAGGGTGAGGTGTCCGGTGAGGTTTTCCGTTCAATTGGGGTTGAGGGAGAGAACGGTCGTTGTTGATTGAGAGGGAAATTGGGAGAGGTTGGATCGGGGAAGAAGGTAATTGAGATAGAGGGAGGTAGGGCGGTGATGGAGATTGAGGTTGGGTTGGTTTTCCGGTGAGGAAGAGCTTGGTTAGAGAGAAGGAGACGATTAAGGGAGGGGTTGTGTGTTTGCATTTAGAGAGAGAGAGGAGAGGGAGAGAGAGGGAGGTTTGCGTCGTCTTGAGAGATAGAGAACGATGGAAAAAACCCGTTTCTCCATAAATTATGGAGAAACGCGTTTCTCCCTAGATTTTGGCTTTTTTATATAACTTTTTGTAAAAAAAATCACTTTAAGTAACATCTCAAATAGTTATATTTATCAAAAAAAAAAAAAACTAAATGCTATTGTCCGCCCCTCTTTCTTTCTATTATATACTTTCATTTTTTAAAAAATTCTTAACTTTTTTTATAAAACTTTTTGTAAAAAATTTCACTACTAACTTACATCTCAAATAGTTTTATTTATCCAAAAAAAATTTAAAAAATAAAAAACTAAATGCTATTGTTTGTCCCTCTTTCTTTCTATTATATACTTTCATTTCTTTAAAAATTCTTAACTTTTTTTAGAGTGCGTCTGGGGAGAAACGCGTTTCTCCATCGCGTATGGAGAAACGGGGCTTATTATGTCGCGCGACGTAAGTAGTCAGCTTCTGGATATCCTTTACAAAGCTTCTGGATATCCAGAAGCTTTGAAATGGATAGCCAGAAGCTTTGTAAAGGATATCCAGAAACCAAGTATTTTTTCTGGATATCCTTTACAAAGCTTCTGGATACCCAGAAGCTTTGAAATGGATATCCAGAAGCTTTGTAAAGGATATCCAGAAAAAATATTTGGTTTCTGGATATCCTTTTCAAAGCTTCTGGCTATCCTTTTCAAAGCTTCTGGATATCCTTTCCAAAGCTTCTGGATATCCAGAAGCTGATGAAGTGATATCCAGTTTTTGTGGCTAGGTATGTCGCACGACATAACAAGCCCCGTTTTTCCATAACCGACGGAGAAACGCGTTTCTCCCTAGATTTGTGCTTTTTTTATATAACTTTTTGTAAAAAATTTCACTACTAACTAACATTTCAAATAGGTTTATTTATCAAAAAAAAAAAAAAAAACTAAATGCTATTGCCCATCCCTCTTTCTTTCTATTATATACTTTCATTTCTATAAAAGTTCTTAACTTTTTTTATATAACTTTTTGTAAAAAATTTCACTACTAACTAACATCTCAAATAGTTTTATTTATCAAAAAAAAAAAAAATTAAAAAAATTAAAAAACCAAATGCTATTGTCCGTCCCTCTTTCTTTCTATTATATATTTTCATTTCTTTAAAAAATCTTAACTTTTTTTTATATAACTTTTTGTAAAAAATTTCACTACTAACTAACATCTCAAATAGTTTTATTTATCAAAAAAAATAAATAAATAAATAAAAAACTTAATGCTATTGTCCGTCCCTCTTTTTTTCTATTATATACTTTCATTTCTTTAAAAATTCTTAACTTTTTGTAAACAATTTCACTAAATCCTAAATCTCATTCATACCCTAAACCTTTCACCATGTAAAAGAATTATTAGTAATATACCCAACCCCTAAACACCACTTTTAATTCATGTATCCTAAACCCTATAGTATATACCCCGTACCCTAAAGGACATTGTCCGTCCCTCATATCTTTATTATACTATCATTTTTTTAGTTAATTTTTAACTTTTTTATATAACTTTTTGAAAAAAAAAACTTCAGTACTAAAAAAAGTCTAAAATATTTATATCTATTAAAAAAAATTAAAAAAATAATACATATTAATAATTTGCAACCCCTAAACCCTAAATCTCATTCATTCCCTAAACCTTTCACCATGTAAAATATTTTTTAGTAATATACCCCAACCCCTAAACATTACTTTTAATCCATGTACCCTAAACTCTATAGTATATACCCCATACCCTAAAGGACATTGTCCGTCCCTCATATCTTTATTATACTATCATTTGTTTAGTTAATTTCTAACTTTTTTATATAACTTTTTGAAAAAAACTTCAGTACTAAAAAAAGTTTAAAATATTTATCTCTATTAATTTTTTTTTAAAAAATTATACATATTAATAATTTTCAACCCCTAAACCCTAAATCTCATGCATTCCCTAAACCTTTCACCATGTAAAAATTTTTTAGTAATATACCCCAACCCCTAAACACTACTTTTAATTCATGCACCCTAAACCCTATAGTATATACCCTATATCCTAAAAGACATTGTCCGTCCCTCATGTCTTTATTATATTATTATTTTTTTAGTTAATTTCTAAATTTTTTTATATAACTTTTTTTATATAACTTTTTGAAAAAAAACTTCAGTACTAAAAAAAGTCTAAAATATTTATCTATATTAAAAAAATAAAAAATAATACTTATTAATAATTTTCAACCCCTAAACCCTAAATTTCATTCATACCATAAAAAGTTAAGAATTTTTAAATAAATGAAAGTACATAAAAGAAAAAAGAGAGACGGATAATAGCATATATTTTATTTTTTATTTTTTATTTTTTTTTGGACTAAGGAAATTATTTGAGATGTTGGTTAGTCATGATTTTTTTATACAAAGTTATAAAAAAAGTTTTTTTTTAAGAAATAAAAATATACAATTCATAAACCCTAAAATAGAGAAAAAAAAATCTATTTTAGCTACAGATGTTGATTTTGTCTCTAAATTAGAGACATATTTTGAACCTGTCTTTAATTTAGAGACATATACAAAATATGTCTCTAAATTTTAGAGACAGATGTTGAATCTGTCACTACATTAGAGACAGATTAAAAAATGTGTCTCTAAATTAGAGACGGATTAAAATCTGTCTCTGATTTAGAGACATATTCAACATCTGTCTCTAAAGTTTAGAGACAGATTTTGTATCTGTCTCTAAATTAGAGACAGATTCAAAATTCGTTTCTAAATTAGAGATATATTCAAAATCCGTCTCTAAATTAGAGACAAATTCAGAATCCGTCTCTTAATTGGAAACAAATTCCAAATTCGTCTCTAAATTGAAGACAGATTTAAAATCAGTCCCTAAATTAGAGACATATTTTGAATCTGTCTCTAATTTTTGGTTCTGTCTCTAATCTCTCTCCAAATTAGCTACAGACTCCGTCTGTCTCTAATTTTTCGTCTCTAATTTGGCTTTTCCTTGTAGTGAGAGCTAGGTGTGCGATTTTGTTTTGGAGATATCGTTTGCGTGCTATGTATTCGGTGATACTATTTTCAACATGTGAATTTTCGATTGTGTACGTGAAAGTATCATCTTGATCAATTCAAATGGACTTTTTTTCCCTGCCTCTTATTTTTGAGTTTATCCGCACAGAACTCACTCGCATCATCATAATTTCTATATCGATCTCGTTCATCTTCAACAATCATATTGTGCAATATGATGCAAGTTGTCATTATCTTACCAAGAGCTACCTCACTACTCCAGGCAAGTGACGATTTACAAAGTATTGCAAACAGAGCTTGAAGCACCCCAAAGGCATGCTCTACATCTTTTCTGCATGCCTCTTGCCTTTTTGCAAATAATTTGTGTTTGTCCTCTGTGGGAGGGAAATTGAATTGATGAATGTAGCCCATTGTGGATAGATGCCATCAGTGAGATAATATCCTTTGTTGTATTGATTGCCATTCACGATGACGTTCAATACGGATACGACAATGAGGAGTGGGTAGTGGTTGCATTAGTTCTGGCACCAAATTTTGGCTGACATAACTAGCCATAGCACAAACTTCATTATAATTGTTAGTCATCATATTATCTTCATCTGAAGAGTTAGATGATGAGTTGTTGCTTGGAACATAATAACTAAAAGACATGTTTAATGGTGAGTGATATTTGGAAGTGTTGAGCTTGAATGTGTGTTACAATATTGATGGAGCTTCTATAAATATTGGATTCTTAACGGGTGAAAGTTGGATATGATAAATCAACTTCAACAGATATAATTTATTGGATTCCTGACTCTTGACAAATAATTGAGATGAGTTGAAATTAAAGTTGATCGTGTCAAATCATACACTACACATGTGAACTTGCTCATAGTTTTTTAATTTATTGGTATACTAGTATCCAATTTTTTTTTAATTGATTAGACTATACAATATGTGTGTGGACAAAAGAACTAGATTTCATGATAATAACCAGCTTCCTGATGTCATTAATTTATTGACCAACTAGACTACCATGCCATTTATTTGATTTGACAAAACACAATTTGTAACAAAGAACATCACACTACGATAATCAAAGAAAGCAACATTTCTTCGAGTCAAGCTTGATTAGAATCATATCCGGAATTATTTTCATAATTATTCATAATCAAAAACTCAAAAGTTTTTTTTTTTTAACTTAAGCTCAACGAGAGAAAGTAGGGAAGAAGAGGTGTGAATAACCTACAATATTAGGCTCTATATATAGGCGAAAAAAATTATGAACTTTTTTGATATATTGCATAAACGACGTTGTTTGGGGTAAATCAAAATAAAAATTAAACTTTTTGTTGGGGTATCAACCCAAGTCCCACATCGGCAATTGAAAGAAGAGTTGTCTAGTATAAAATGGTGTCCACCCACTTCATTAGTATGAGGCCTTTTGGGAGTTGACCCAAGAGCAAATCCATGCGGGCTGGGCCCAAAGGGACAATATCATACTAACGTGGAGTGGTGGGGATGGTCGCGATCCCAACAACTGGTATCAGAGTCGTGGTTAATGGATGGGCGCGACGTAGTGGACCGTATGTGGATGATGTGGAATTTTCTCTAGTGGTGTGGCCTCGTGAATGGAGCACTGTGTGTGCCTTGTGTCGAAAGTCTTCCTGATATTGGTGATAAATCAGGCGGAGTGTCCCGCAAGTGGTGAATAGCGGCGGTACAAGATTCGCTAGAGGTGGTCCTTGGTTTGAGGGGAGGATTGTTGGGGTATCAACCCAAGTCCCACATCGGCAATTGAAAGAAGAGTTGTCTAGTATAAAAAGGTATCCACCCACTTCATTAGTATGAGGCCTTTTGGGAGTTGACCCAAGAGCAAATTCGTGCGGGCTGGGCCCAAAGCGAACAATATCATACTAATGTGGAGTGGTGGGGATGCTCGTGATACCAACATATAACTTTTATATATTTCTTGATATTACAAGAATGGAGACACCCTCTCTCTCAACACTCTTGAATATCCTCACCAATCTCATACAAGCGTACAATTTCTCTCTCTAAATTGTAAACATATGCTAACTCTTTCAAGTTCTCTCAAATTCTGTCAAAAACCTAACTAGTGAAGCCTATTTATATAGGGAAGACACACCTACTTTTCCCCTTTCCTAATCGATATGGGATTACTATTCCTTCTCCTAATCAATATGGGATAAGTAATATATTCCTACTCATAATAGGATTTAGGCAATATTGGTCAAATTCCTAACAAATTTCCACTTGACCAAAATTCCCTAAAATTTCATCAACTCCAGAGAAGCAAACTCTTTTCCCAATTTTCTTCTCCTTTTTGTCATCACAAAATGATCTTCCACGAAAGGATTGCCCCTCCAAGTAGCAAATATTTCTCGCACCTTTTCTCCCTTGAAGAATCAAGCGCTTTCCTTTGTACACTTTGCACGTTTGTCTTCTTCCAACATATCGATATCCACGACATGTCAAAACTCCTAGTGAAAGCAAATTCGCAGTCGCACCAGGAACATACTTCATATTCAAAGCGGTTTTCACAGTCCCATCATGAAGCTTGAAACGTACACTCCCAACACCTTCAATCTTCAATTTCTGCTCATTACCAACTTTGATTTCTCCGAAATTTCCCTTCTATCGCAAAGTGTCAAACATAGCTCGATCCTTACAAATATGCACTGAAGCAGCTGAATCTAGCACCCATTCAGACTTCTTCTCCTCAATCACATCAGCAGCAGCTACAATCTCTGTCAAAAGAAAATCTCCATCATCACTACCACTATCAATCGTGTTAACGTTCTCTTCGTCAACCTTTTTCTTTCCTTTCACACCATGTAAACTTTTCAAATCATCACGAAATTGTGGGCAACGCATCTGCATATGACCAGTATCTCCACAGTAGAAGCACTCAATCTTACTCATATCTCTATCTCCCCTAGATTGAGACCTTCCTCTTCCTTTTGAGTCACCACGATTATAATTTCTCCCTCTTTCAGAACCCTCCGTAACTAGTACTTTGTCACCATTGGAGAAGCTATCACTCCTCGTCATCCTTTCATTATCCCTCAACGCCTTAACAACATCATCAAGTGTTAAAGTAGTCCTACCTGTCAATATCGTCTGCACAAAAGGCTTGTAGGACTTAGGTAATGAAGCCAACAATAACAAAGCTTGCTCCTCATCTTTAATTGTCTCATCAACGTTAGACAATCGACATACTAGTTGACTGAAAGAATTAATATGGTCATGCAAATTATCCCCTTCATCAAACTTCAAACAATATAAATCCATCTTTAAGAATAACCGATTAGTCAGCGACTTAGACGCATAGATACTAGCAAGTTTCTCCCAAATATCCCTCGCTGTTGTCTCTTTCAAAACACTATATTTAATTTCAGGAGCAAGTGCTAACCTTATCGTACTCGAAGCCCTCTTCTGAATTTTAGCTCAATCCACGTCTTTCATCTCATCCGGCTTGTTCTCTTCCAAGGCTTCATCAAGTCCTTGTTGAACCAACACATCTTGAATTGTCATCTGCCACACCGTGAAATCCATCTTCCCATCGAAGGTCGGGACTTGATACTTCGATACCCTAATATTCATATTCCTCAAAATATGAATTTCTTCAAACTGCTGCTGCTGTCTGGATACAATTACCGATGCATGGGACCTACAAATACAATCTCCACTGTTCAGATTTAAGATCTATTAGTCCCGAAGCTACTCACCAAAAATCAGCCCGATCCAACGGTAAACGAACGCTCTACGTCAATTTTCCTACCGCTGCGCTGAAAAAAATGAACAAAAAACTGCAATTTCTTTCTTCAATTTTTGCTCTCTTTTCTTGATGCGAATTCTTCTCTTCAACCAAAGCTCTGATACCACTTGTTAGGATCGCTCACCCATACAAGAAATCCGCAACAAGAGAAATCAAACAACACACAATACGAAATAAAGACAAAACACACAATATTCCGTGGTTCGGCTAAAAGCCTATTCCACCCAAAATATAACTTCTATATATTTCTTGATATTACAAGAATGGAGACACCCTCTCTCTCAACACTCTTGAATATCCTCACCAATCGCATACAAGCGTACAATTTCTCTCTCTAAATTGTAAACCTATGCTAACTCTTTCAAGTTCTCTCCAATTCTGTCAAGAACCTAACTAGTGAAGCCTATTTATATAGGAAAGACACACCTACTTTTTCCCTTTTCTAACCGATATGGGATTACTATTCCGTCTCCTAACCAATATGGGATAAGTAATATATTCCTACTCATAATAGGATTTAGGCAATATTGGTCAAATTCCTAGCACTTTTAATCCGTTTTAGGTTCGCACACGTTTTCGTTCACAATTTCGCTCAAATTTTGAGCGAAACAGTTTCGCTCAAGAGTCTGAGCGAATTTTCACTCACTATTGCAGCAATTGAACAAATTTTCGCTTAACAATTTTCACTTGGATAAGCGAAAATTTTCTCACCATTGTGTATGATCTTACTTCCCAAGACCTACCAAATAGGGAGGGGTATAGCACAATTGGGAAAGGAAAGGAGAATGCTTTCATAGAGAGGAGAAGAGAATAATAAATGTGTGGACAAATAGGTCTCAAGCACTGAGTAGGCAGAGGAGGAGCTGTGGATTCCGTGCCCCAGAACCAAAACCTTTCCCTCTTCATACATCAATACACAACACATGCACCTCGATTTGATCGATCCTCCCTTACTCCCCATTTCTTTCTCTCTCTAGAATTTGTTGTATGTATAGTAGTGTACACACTTTAGCTGCAATAGATTGCCAGTAATGGCAGGTCATCAGTGGCAGTGCAAGAAAAGAGGGAGAGAGTTTTCATTGGGAAGGTAAAGAAACCTCTTTTGCTCCACTTCCTTACACAACCCCCTCTTCAACAAAAGTTCCCAAAACCCCATCCATCTAGAGAGAGAAAGATAAAGAGATATACATACAGTACTCTGTGTGAGAGAGAGAGAGAGAGAGAGAGAGAGAGTGGGAGAGGAAGAAACACACATACACACACTCACTTTTGCTGAGTTGAAAATCCATATCATAGATAGAGGGGGAAGCTAAAACAACCTTTCATTTTCAACAATCTGACTAACTACAACATTTAGGATTTCCTGTAAAAAGACACCCCACTCAGCCAGCTTAAATCTCGGGTGACTTCTCTTTTTCCTCCCTGAACTTAAGAGAGAGAAAATTCTAAGTAAAAACACATTATGCTTATGTTAGAAGAGTTACATAGTTAGGTACTTAGGTTTAATTTGTGTGTGTGTGTGAGAGAGAGAGAGAGAGGAGAAGAATGGAGGGTGGTGGTGGAGTAGGAGGTGGTGGCTCAACCTCACGTTTGATAAGTTTTGGGGAGAACAATAGTGGTGGTAGTAGTAACAATACTCAGATGTGTGCTGCTCCACCTCTTCACATGATGATGATGATGAGCAACAATAATGCCCTATTCTTTGGTAGTCAAATTCAAGAAAACAAGAACATGAATATTGGTGGTGGTGGTGGGGGTGGAAATATGGTGGATGAAGAATTCAACAACAATGAGGGGGTCATAAGCTCTACTGTGAAAGCAAAGATTATGTCGCATCCTTACTACCCTAGACTTCTATCTGCCTATATCAATTGTCAAAAGGTATTCATCCTTAATTAACACCCAAACCCTAATTCTCTCTTTCTCTCTCTCTCCTCTCCCCCCTCTCGCTCTCTCTCTCTCTATCTTTGCCCTCCCTCTACTCCCTTGTGCATAAGAACTAGAAATATGAAATGGGTTTTTTTTATTGAAGGGTTTTTAGCATAGTACTATGTATTGTGTCTCTGTGAGTGTAGGTGTGTCTGGTTTTAGTTGTTTCTGCAATTAGAAAGAGGATCTCTTGTTCATGAAGAGAGAGAAGTTTGTTTGACAAACCATTTTTTTCTTGGTTAAGTAATTAGGGTATCTTATGCCTAGTATTGTGTGTTGGTGTGTGTATGTGTGACTGAAGTTATTTTAGCTGTTTCTTCAATTAGTAAAATAAGAATCGCTTGCTCTTGAAAGCATAACCAACCCTTCTTGTATACCTACATGATTTTAAGGATGTCATTTAAACACCCCCCCCCCCCCAGAAAATCAAAGAGAAACAACGCTAGTGAAACCATTTTGTCAACTCTCTAGCTAGGTAGTAGGTAGTCTTAGTGTGTGTGTTATTTAATTTAAATGTGTCAAGGTTTAAAGAGGCGAGTTGTTTGATAACCATTTTAGACAAATTTGAGAACTTAAATAAATTGTTTTGGTAATATGTTTTTTTTTTTTTTTTTTGCTATCATTAAAGCTTTCGACTGTTGAAATCATGTGGTGGTGGTGGTGTGCGCGTGTGTGTGTGTGAAGCAGATCGGAGCACCACCGGAAGTGGTGGCAAGACTGGAAGAAGCCTGCAGTGCATCGGCTGCAATGATGGGCCGAAGCAGTGGTATGATAGGTCAAGATCCAGCATTGGATCAGTTCATGGAAGCTTACTGTGAGATGCTGACCAAATATGAACAAGAACTCTCAAAACCCTTTAAAGAAGCCATGCTTTTTCTCTCAAGAATCGAGTCCCAGTTCAAAGCCCTCTCCATTGCTTCCTCTGATTCTGGTAGAACTATTTATATAGCCTCCATTTCTCCACACACACACACACACACACACACACACACCTTTCCACAGACATTTCACACACACACACACACACACACATCTCTCCACAGTAATTATGTAGATATGTGTGACATCTGAAGTTTCAACTACTGTGGGGTCGTGTTGCTCTATTAAATGGTTATATTAATTTAGTTGTCACATTGAATTTGTCTTTGAGCTTGTATATTATGCATGTGCATGTTTCCAATGCCATGGAACTAAACTATTCAAACCAAATTACGTTTTTTAGTCTCTCAATCTTCAATCAATTGTATTACTCCCATGTTTTACTCTCTCTCTCTCTCTCTCTCTCTCTCTCTCTCTTTACTTATAGATTTTCTCTTCCATATTTTTTTTTTAAAAAAACAAGAAATAATTTTTTTTTCTCTAGTCTACTCCTATATGGAACTGCTGAGAAGTCTTAGGGTATGCTACATTTTAACTTGTAGGCTTAAGGCCTGAGCTAAGATTGTCTCCTTTTTATCTTGATTTTTGTGTCTTGAGCCAACTCTTTTTGGTTCTTATTCATTTAACAATCAGCTTTTTTTCTCTTTGGGATACTTTGCATGATTAGTGTCGCATAAAAAAAAACCATTTTCTTATTTAATTCACATATCTATGGAAGTAGTTGGGTAGTATTTTGTTTTTCCTATGGAAGGCTTGAACTGTTTTTAGATAAGGGGTATTATGCACAATGATACTTTGTAACCAGATCTTAACTTTGTATTGCTTGCTATTTTCGGTTTAAATGATTGGAAATCTTTGGAGGCTGAAACCTTTGAAGTTTGGCTCCGTAACACTAGTTTAGAGTTTTATTTAAAATGTGTGCATTAGGAAGATTTGTAGTTAATGTTTTGTTGATCCTCACACCCTGGTGATAATTAGGATTTGAAATGCTTTGTCATTCATAAAATAAACTCTTTACGAATGCTCACGTGCATGTTTCCTTTTGGCAGGGTCCAAGGATCTTACTATGTGATTCTAAGGGCTGAAATAAAACCGCTATGGTCATTTAACACTATATTAGAGTACTGAAGGTTCTCAATAAGATCTAATGTAAGGCAGAAGGCAAACTATATTGGATGAATATCAAACAAATGTACATATAGACACTATCACTATAGGTTCTTTGATATGACAAATAAAAACAAAAAAGGGGATTATTTTGGAAATTTCCGAACATCTACTAAATGTCTACTATTCGTAATTAAACATGTATGCCAATATATTGCACCACCACCACCACGCCAAATCATTCAGTTTCTGCCTTAAGTCTAGATCACTTGGGGATGGTTCCCAAGTCCTCCATCATTCAGGTGGATTCAAACCAAGGTTGTCATACATGCCACATTCAGTCATATCATTCTTTATTACTGACATCTAATCTAAATTTGGTCTATCCTTTGCTTTCCACTCTACGTACTTGATGTTGATCATTTGATATTTCTTACCAGGTGCACAAACTAATCTTCGTTGTATGTGTACAATTCATCATAGGAATTTCTCTCGCTTTTTTCCTCCTATTGGTGCTCTTTTTACTCTCTTGCAAATTCGTTTATTTCCATCTTTTATTAGTTAGTTTACGCCTAAAGCTTTTAACTTTTCGAATGTAGTAGAATCCTATTCTTGAACTTTCTTTTTTCCTCTTTTCACAGCAATCCTTGTTTACTCTTTTTTTTTTCTTTCTATATCTTAACTTTCTTTTGCTAGAGATTATTTTTGTAGTCTACGGCTCCATCCCATAACAAGTCACAGTTGATCGACTTGTGAAACTATTTAAGGAATGTGAGTTTTACTTGTTTGTACATTACTTTTACAGTTAAAAAATGCACTAAGACTATATCCTTGTTCAGAAAAGCATCACTTGTTTTATTTTGGGATGGACCAATAAGACAAAAAAGAAAATGCAATTACATTTTAACGAAGGGGTGATCATTAATTAAATAAAAAAACTTCTTGTTTTATTAACTGGCATGCGTATATGGTGGAAAAAATATTTGTGCAGTGCACAAACGCGTAAATAATGCAGCAATTGCCTATTAGATTATGTTTCAGCCGACATTTTGTTACTTTGTTGGAATTGGAGAATGTCTATAGGTCTAGAAAGAGACTACATGAAATATGTGAAATAAGCTTTTCCTGTGTATCAATGTGATAGTTTCTAGATAAGATTGTTGGAAGGTCCCAAGTTAACAAACATATGTTGTTCTGTGACCTCGAGAATCTTTTTCTTGTACTTATTTTTAAGATCAGTATGTTTATGTAATCAGGTTGTGGCGATCCTATGGATAGAAATGGTTCGTCTGAAGAAGATGTTGATGTCAACAACAGCCTCATAGATCCTCAGGCTGAAGATCGGGAATTGAAGGGCCAACTTTTGCGCAAGTACAGTGGATATTTAGGCAGTCTGAAGCAGGAGTTCATGAAGAAGAGGAAAAAGGGTAAGTTGCCTAAAGAAGCCCGTCAACAGTTGCTGGACTGGTGGAGCAGACACTACAAATGGCCATACCCATCCGTAAGTGTTTTTATTCATTTATTTTTGGTTGTTTTCATGATAATGCGGTGCTTCTGATTTATGTTTGCTTGCTCTTGTTTGATAACTTATATGCTAAGTTTGTAACGGTGGTCTTGTTAACGGAAAGTGTACTGAGAAAAATCATGTTCATGGAAAAGGACTTTGATGTTTTATTTTTGGTCAAGGTGTGGGAAATTGGCCCGAAAGCCCCTCATGCTAGCCATTCTCATTGAAACAAGTAGAGGATAATAGGTTTTGACAAAAGAGGCAAATGGTGACATCAGTGGGTCCGAGATGAGTTTCACATCTTGATTATCGAACTAGAAACCTCTGCAGTTGAGCAAGTCGTGATGTGATGCAGCGGGTTCTCGGGATTCAGCCAAATCTCCCTTTTAATGAGATCATGGTCGAGATTTATTGGACCCACAAAGTGCTTGTTGGGACCCTGCGTATTGCCCTGAAAATCCCGACCGCTTATAGTGTAAAATAGAGATGTGGCCAAATCACAAACGTGCTCATTATAGCGCTGCAGTGTATTGCTTGCTGCAGCAGTTACAATTCCCTTGATTATCAGCTTTACCCCCTTATTTTCTTGAAACGTCCCAATCCGAGAGTGTTAAGAGTTTGTACTAAATACATGGAACCTCAAACTTTTGGCTATTCATACTTTATGGGAAGAAATCTCATTAGGACGGTTGGAAGTGGCATCTTTGTTAAAGCAATGCAATACATGTTTACCCAAATCTAATAACTATGCTTATTATTATAAAAAAAAAAAAAAGAACAGAAAAAAGAAAGACAACTAAAAATGCTGTTACCCTTTGCCTACAGCATGTCTTGAGTTCTAGTGAAGTTACTAAATTATCATTAATCAACTATAATGTCCTAATTTACTCTCACAATGGTAGGTGCAATATATAAGGGTATATTTTGATGTCGAGAAGTGCCTGAATAAATTTTCGTAATTTTCTCGAAAAACTATGTATATGAGCTCGTTTTGATTGGAATCCCACTTCATTCATTTGCAATTTTTAGCCATGAGGATTTCATTTGTGAATTATGGCTTTACTGAGTGTTCAGATTTTCTTTTCATATGAAGTTACTGGTTAACTGGCTGAAATGCTACTATCAAAATGCTAATTATGACTAAATTATTACTTTATTATTTTCTTTCATGTTTTATTTTTCAATTTAATTAGTTAAAAATGTAAATTAAGCAATTGCATGTCAAATAGGTCCCTCCCTTGGCTCCTTAAATATGACCAAACATTATTGTTTGACCTGCAGGAATCCCAGAAACTGGCTCTAGCAGAGTCAACTGGTCTAGACCAGAAACAGATAAACAACTGGTTCATAAACCAAAGGAAAAGACATTGGAAGCCCTCCGAAGACATGCAGTTTGTGGTAATGGATGCTGCTCATCCTCACTATTACATGGATAGTATTCTCGGAAACCCTTTTCCCATGGATATTTCTTCCGCTGGCCTTCTCTAAATAATATTATGTACCCGTATTTGCTTCATATAATATGCAGACAATTTGCCTGCCTATTCGAGCTCATATAATGTTGCTTTTTATGTTAGTGCAAGAAGACGGAACGTTATTGCATGTATTAGTAGTTAAATATGTAGCTTAATAATGTACCAGATGATATTTATTGCTTCCTATTTATGCAGAGACATGCTTAATTAAGCTGTTATTATCCAATTTGGGTTTCTGGTTTATTCCATTGTCTTGTCAATTATCTATTGTCTATTTGTGTTTTCTTCAAGATCTTTTTTTGGTAGTGTTTCTCAACAAAATTTAACAAAGGAAAATGATGATGGAAGGCTAGAGATTGTAGATCGAACGATAGAACTAGAATCAATTTCTGAAAGTCTAAGCTTTTCTCTATTTCATAAAATCAAAGTCTACCTTTTTCCAAATCCTATCACAACTATAAATATTTAAAAGAAAATCCTAATGAAAATCCTAGAACTCTTTAAAATGAAAAGACTAAAATACCCTACACTAATAATTCATAAAAATCCTAACACTTAAAACCCTAAAACTAGCTTCTGCCGCAGGCCCGTTTCCAGCTTCTGCCGCATTGCACGGCCGAGTCTTCAACATCGCACGGCCGACCACCAGCTGCTTCCTCAAGATTGCCTGCCCTGTATCAACTTGCATCATCCTCCCCTCCTTTGAAAAGACTCGACCTCGAGTCAATATCCCCGATAAGAGCATTACGATACGCCAACAAAACCGAAACATTGGAAAGACTTGCCACAACATTCCTGCAAACGTGGTCATTACTACGCCCCCGAACACGATAACTGGTCTGCAAATCGGGGTCATAATCCAAACGGGAGTTCTTGTAACGTTAGACAACCCACACGATATCACCATCTCTTCGTGCAAGCCAACTTAGGTTTTGAGAGCCGTTTTCTTAATGTCTCTCATAGGTGGTAAATCCAGGAGACTCTCATTTGGTGTCACCTGGAATCCCATCTCTCGTTTTGGGACGTCAACAAACACTGAATGGCTCAACAGCCTGATCACCAAGGTTGCCCCTTGATTAGCAAATACTTCCTCGGTCTCCTTATCTGACTCAGCAGATGATTCACCGTCATAAACAGGATCGAATGTCATCACTTGACAAACGTCACAATGACACATATCAAACATAGTGGTTTTGACCAATCAACAAGATCTTCTTGACTTGAAGATTCGATAAAAAAACCCCTCTTTATACTCAACAGTATCAATCCAAGAATCAATGAAATCATCAGGATTTGCCTTACCTTCGAACTTCGGAATTTCGATCCTCACATCGATATCCCTAGAAGGGTCAGCCGCATACCTGTAATGATGTCCATGATTTTGGGCGGAGAAATTAATCCCCTCTCTATACTCCATACCCTCGGATGGAATATCCGAATCTGAACCCATCTTCGCTGGAAGCTCCACGCGATCCATGAGGTTCTGGAGTATTTGAATATGTCTTCGTAGCTCGCCCTTCTCGATATCACGAAGGTGTCGTTTGCGATGATGGTCATCTTCTTGAGGCTCCGCTGCATGGCCGCTCCATCGACCACCACGACCAACGCGTCCTCGTTCAGCCATTGATATTCGAACTGGAGCTCTGATACCAAATGATGCCGGAATGCTAGAGATTGTAGACTGAACGATAGAACAAGAATCAATTTCTGAAAGCCTAAGCTTTTCTCTATTCATAAAATCAAAGTCTACATTTTTCCAAACCCTAACACAACTATAAATACTAAAAAGAAAACCCTAATGAAAATCCTAGAACTCTTTTAAATGAAAAGACTAAAATACCCTACACTAATAATTCATAAAAACCCTAACACTTAAAACCCTAAAACCAGCAAACACTGAAGGCCCGTTTCCAGCTTCTGCCGCAGGCCCGTTTCCAGCTTCTGCCGCATTGCACGACCGAGGCCTTCCCTGTGCACGGCTGCTTCATCACCTTGCACAGCCGAGTCTTCAACATCGCACGACCGACCACCAGCTGCTTCCTGAAGACTGCCCTTTGTTGTTGCCCTGTATGAACCTGTATCAGAAAATGATCGAGGTACTCCCTCCGATTCAAAATATTGTTTTTTTACCAAATTTCTAGTACAAAATAACTGTTGCTTTTTGGTTAAAAGTATTTTTTTTTAAAACCTTATATTAGAATATGTTTTTATTTTAAAAACCTTCTATTGGAATATGTTTTTTTTTTTTAAAAAAAAACCTTATATTGGAATATGTTGTAATATTTTATTGTGAGAAATTACGTAGTTAAAAGAGACTATTAATAAAGTTGTATTTGATATTTTTCTATAGTGTAATGATTAATAGTTATTTTTATTAAAACCTATGAAAAATATTTAAGCGATAATTATTTTGGACAAAAGACAATTTTGGACGGAAGACAGTCGTTATACAAACCTAGATTGAGTGTGGTGTTCTACTGTACATGAGTTTTAAGGAATTTTTGCCCAAACTATTATTTGTTGGTTGCACTAAGGTAGTAAAAGCACATTTGAAAAAGCAGATGCCATTGAAAGAGTCCAAGGAGATATTTTCGGATCATATCTTGGCTATTTTAGTCTCATGATCATACACATCTTCTTGTTGGTTAAGATGATTACATATCTTATTAAATAATTAGGATGATCAGGCCATATATTCCTTGTTTTGATTTGTATGTATCTTTTCCTTGTATAGTGTCTTTAGGATACATATATATTCCCATGTGATGTATTTTTGTACATAAGCGAGAAAATAAATAAAAGTTTAAATAAAAGTTATCGTTTTTCACAAATAATTTCATAGATTTTTCATGGTATCAGAGTTGTTTACGATCTAGGCTTCCCCATCTTTTTCAATCATTTCCGACGCAACCAATGATGATGGCAAGAAGGCCGAAATACCTATTGTCACCAGTGGAGGAACGATAGATGTGACGTCACCATTTTTCATTCCAGCGTCAGATAACCCCAGCACAGTATTCGTAAGCGACCTTCTTCGAGATGGGAACTTTGCGGACTAGGCAGATGAGATGACTAATGCTCTTTTTGCAAAGAACAAATATGGTTTTGTTGACGGAACTATCCCAGTCCCGGATGAGAGTACATCGAATTGGTTGGTGTGGAAACGTTGCAATGCCATGGTAAAGGGTTGGCTCAACAGCGCAATGGAGAAGGAGATTCGAAATAGCGTTAAACACGCCAACACGGCACAAGAAATTTGGGAAGACCTCAACGAGCGTTTTGGGAGCGTGAGTGCACCTAGGGCCTATGAGCTTAAGCGTGCCATAACAATGACACGACAAGAAAAGCTCACGATCTCGACGTATTACACAAAATTGAAGGAATTATGGGATGAGATCCATTCGATTGCACCAATCCCAAAGTGTAAGTGTACCGGTTGTACCTGTGATGTTCCGAAAAAGCTCGCTGAGATGAAAGAAAGGGAAAAGTTGTACGAGTTTCTAATGGGTTTAGATGCAAGTTTTGGGACCATTAAAACCCAAATCTTGAGCATGAACCCTCCAGTGAGTTTGGGAACTGCTTACCACCTTGTATCGCAAGATGAGAAGCAGAAAAGTGTTGCCGCGGTGGGTAAAATAGAGATCGAGGCAGCAGCCTTCCAAGCGTATGGTGGGCAGCGTTCCGCAAAGGATGAAGGCAAAGGGGTGCAGAAAGATAAACCTAATGCACGTATTGCGGAAAATTCTACCATACCGTCGAAAATTGCTTCGAGATTATTGGATATCCGGAGGGAAAGAAGAAGGGAGGAGGCAGTAGTTTGAAGAAGGGAACCGGTAAGGCGAACTTAGCAACCAGTGAGGCCAGTCCAATACCAGGGTTTTCAAATGAGCAATACAAACAGCTGATCCAGTTCTTCGCAGAAAAGTCCAATACCGAGCAAACAAAATCTATCACTTCAAACATGGCGGGTAAGGTGCATGGCATAGATTCATGGGTAATAGACCCGGGAGCAAGTGAACATATCGCTTGCAATGATAAAATTCTCGAGAATCAGGTTAAACCAAGTAATCCAATGCTGGTAAAAATCCCGAATGGAGATGTTGTTCCTGTCCGAAGTGTTGGTGATACTGAGCTTCCGAATGGATTAAAAATTCAGCATGTTTTAAACATACCATATTTTAAATGCAATTTATTATCTGTCAATCGATTAACAAAGGATTTAAATTGCGCCCTAACTTTCTTCCCTGATTTTTGTGTGATACAGGACTTAGCTTCGAGGACTCTGATTGAGATGGGTAGGTGCAGCAATAGTCTATATCATTTGGAGCCGATGGCTAAGCAACAAAGAGCTATGATGGCAACGGTTGATGAGCGGGTATGGCACAAGCGTATGGGTCATAGTTCTATTTTGAATTCTCGGTATTTTAGTGATATTAATGTTAGTAATTTTGAAAGGGAGAAGGAGCATTGCGATTCCTATTTAAAGGCGAAAATGAAAAGACTTCCTTTTCCCCTTAGTAGCATTCAGACACATTCTTGTTTTGAATTAATTCATTGTGACATTTGGGAAGGTTATAAAACACGATCTCTTTCTGGTGCACATTATTTTTTTACTATTGTTGATGATTTTAGTAGGGGTGTTTGGGTTTATTTGATGAAGCATAAACATGAAGTGTATGATTTTCTTGTTATGTTTTGTAATACGGTAAACACACAATTTGATAAGAAGGTGAAGAGAATTAGAAGTGACAATGGGGGGGGGGGAGTTTCAATCCAATGAAATAATGGTTTATTACTCTTCTACAGGAATTGTTCTTGAAACTTCTTGCATTGATACACCTCAACAAAATGGAGTGGTCGAACGAAAACACTGACATATCCTTGAAATGGCTAGAGCCCTTAGGTTTGAGGCGGGGTTACCAAAATCTTTTTGGGGAGAGTGTGTTTTGACGGCGACCTATCTTATAAATAGATTACCCACGAAGATCCTTAAAAATAAAACCCCTTTCGAGGTCCTGTTCCAAAAGAAACTCACTTTTGATCATCTTAGAGTTTTTGGGTGTCTAGTTTATGCTAAAGATAACAAGAAAGGGGGAGACAAGTTTGATCAACGGGGTCGTCCTTGCATTTTCATAGGGTATCCTTATTCTCAAAAGGGGTATAGAGTTTTTGATCTTGAAACAAGAAAATCATATACTTCTCGAGACATAAAATTTATTGAAAACATTTTTCCTTTCAAAAGGGTGGACAAAAATAAGAGCCCTAATGAAATGAGCAGGGATGCAAATAATATTGATGATGACCCCATGTTTTTCAATTTGCTCACTGATGGGCCAAGTGACCTAGAAATAGGGAGCTCAGATAGGCCGGGTGATCAAGGGGCGGCCGATTCACATGGGCAGAATGACCAGAATTCGGACATCATAACTACATCCGAGCAGACTGATCCATTCAGTGGGACTACTGATTCTCAGGTTACAGGGCAGCCCAGGCCGACACCCACCGCCGGAGTACACGAACAAAGTATCAGCCCAAGCATCTTGAAGAGTACGTGGTTGATTTGCCATCCTCCGTTGACCATGCACCGACCAACCCCAATTCAGAGAACTCGACGGTATATCCTCTATCCAACTTTGTCTCATATCAAAAGTTTTCTCCTAATCATAAAGCCTTTCTTGCGGCCATCATTTTTCAATCATTGGGTTAAATGTCACTGTAATGTAAACAAATTCCATGTAACATTGCATAGAGTAGGGAAATGATTATCTTCGTATATACTACCTCAGTCTCGATATAAAATTTACTAATTTTTGATTCATAGAAAGCTAAGCCCTTTAGTTTGGTCTTAGTGTTTCTTCCTTCTAATGGCCTCATTCCAAAGTCAGCCAACGTCCCGAGGGTCATCAACCCCTGGACCAAAGTGAGCAATGATCTACTCGGGGAAGGAGGTCTGGGATCGATCGGCATCTGCCTATCCGAGAATCCAATGATCTTTCAAAATCAGACATACCTTCTAACTTAAGCTTAGCTCTATTAGTCAAAGTATCCTTTGTTAAGGATAACCTTAGTTTTTGTTTTTGGCATCCCAATATAGAAGTTATTAATTCAAAATATACAATGAGACTCACTTGTTGTTGGGGAATCGATGGTTTTGGAGCAGTACTTGTCTTATACCAAGTGTATAAGGAAAAGATATGCATGTAACATACATATGAAAAGTAATAAAAGAAGAAGAACACACCCGGTTCACCTTTTCGGACTACATCTGGGGACACTACCAAGCCAGTCTATCAACAAATTTGTTGTGTTACAATATTCGCACATGTTTACAACAATAAACATAACCTCAGAATTATGAACACACCCTCACACAAATAAATCATAGACATCTACTAGTTAGGCCACCTATGCAATGCCCCTAAGGGCATCCCAAAACCACCACTGTCTTGTCTCCATTTGTTGATTTTATAGATTCTCTCTCTAACACAAATTAGTGATAACTACTTTGATCATCGACTAGCGCACAAATATTCTTGGTCATCACTTGTTTTTATAGAAACAACAAACCTAAACCCATAAGGATTCAATTCATTATACAAGAAACAAACTGCTTCCAGCCCAATAAAGGAATTATGTTGCCAAAAGGGAACCGGATCAAATTAGGAAGCTACCAAACTTGCTCCTATTTTTCTTCTCCTGCGAAACTCAAACCTTCCATGCTTTGGTTTGTATCCAATCCCAACAATCTCCGACCTGTAGACAAACCACAAGTGACTTCCACTATTAAACTCCCATTCGAGAATGATTTCCACATATTGTGACCGCTACATTTGACTTTTGCCAAAAGTCAAACAACTAGGCTCGACAAAGCCCACACAAACGAGTTGAAGCGAAGCGTAGGTCTTCAACATAACTGTCGGAAATTACTCTTGCCCCAATTATTCACTTCCAAAGTGATCCTCCCCGCAATTATCTCTGCTCATTTGTTCCTTGTTTCTATCCACAAACCCCTATGCGAACCACATACCTTCACAGTCTTGGTCTTGTCTGTGTTCCAAGGCAACCATAGCGACTCAGTTCTGGATAACACTCATATGTTGGCCAAGTTGTTCCCGCTAGATCAAGCCTTCACAACCAACTTTCTACCAACATACTGTTCTTGTGATTTCTCTCACCATGGCGATCTCGGACCACCGTCATTCGCCATTGGGAGACACCCCGTTCCCCAATGAACCATTGTATGTGGTGTACAATCACATTGCTTCAAGCTACCAAGTTAACTCCTTGCAATCTTTCATAACCACAGTCGAAGACGACCACCAACCTTCCTTTAAATGGCTACTCACAAAATCCAAGTCTTCTATTCCTTCTCCGAATGTCCTTGCAAATCAATTCGCAATCTTGACTCGCCCAAAGTAAAGTTCCATACCCTTGCATTGCTTCCCTTTGATGAAACGATGCTTCTGAATCAAAATGTCAACGAACCCATTTGACTTCTCCTCTTCAAGATTAACGTACTCTATCCGTGAACTTCACATTATCTGCACACCTATTCAATCCACATTCATCTAGGTATAGAAACTTGAATCTTTCGTCTATTTCTTTTCATGACCTTCATATCTCCGGATCCATTACCCAAATTTGATCCCATCAAATTTCCATGTCGATCCATCTCAACCCATCATCGATGCTCCCACCAAATCCTTAACACAATTCGCCTAGATTCCTACAAACCCAGCAAAACCAGATTCTGCAACCTTTGATCTCGAATCCAATGCCCTTCCATGATTATGTAACTGCAATCCTGATCTGAATACTTGCAGTCCTAAATCCATTCGAATTTTTGAAACCTTGATCCCATTTGGTCAAATTAATATAAAACCAAAAGAATTTTTGCAGCCCCATATTTTGATCCATGTTCCTGTAGTCCATATCGAATCAATTCGGACAACCGTAATCTCTGAACCGGAGCTCTGATACAATTGTTGGAGAATTGGTGGTTTCCGAGCAGTATTTCTCCCATATCAAGTGTATAAGGAAGAGATAACATGCATGCAACATTCATATGAAAAGTAATAAAAGAAGAAGATCACACAATTTGTTCACCTATTTCACTCTTTTAGACTACATATGGGGGCACTATCAAGCCAGGATATGAACTAATATCACAAAATCTGTTGTGTTACAATATTCACACATGCTTACAACAATAAATATAGCCTCTGAATTATGAACACACCTTCACACAAATAAACTTTATACATTTTCTAGTTAGGCCACCTATGAAATGCCCCTAGGCATCCCAAAATCCACCACTGTCTTGCCTCTATTTGTTGATCTCATAGATTATATCTGGCTAGCACAAATTAGCGACAACTAATTTGATCATCCACTAGCGCACAACTATTCTTGGTCATCACTTGTTTTTATAGGAACAATAAACCTAAACCCACAAGGATTTCAATTTTTTCTGCAAGAAATAAATTGTTTTCGACCCAAGAAAGGAATTATGTTGCCTAAAGGAAACTGGATCAAATTAGAAAGCTATCAAATTTGCTCCTAATTTCCTTCTTCTGCAAAACTCAAATCCTTTCATACTTTGATTTGTATCCAATCCCAACATTTGTTATACTCATAACAAAAACTCCCTACCCCATTTTTTCTCTAATACGTTATTTTTCATACTAACAACAGTTATATTTTTCTTAATTTTCGCACATTTATAATTGGTAACTTCTATATTGGGACGGAGGGAGTAGTTGATTGCATAAATTGTACAAAAAAAATCAATCATACTCCCTGTGTCCCATTACAAAAGGCACAAAAGTCCTATTTTGATATCCCATTATAAAAAACACAAGCCCAAAAAGAAAACTTTTTAATATTAATTTATTTATGAGACTCAATTATCATACACATCATTTATCAATTTACTATTTTGTACCTCACTTTCTCTCTCCCACCTCATTTTTCATACTCACAACACTTATCCGCTATACACTTTCTTTAATTTTTGTGCAAAACGCATTTTATTCATTTCGTAACGAGACGAAGGGAGTAGTTGAACCTAAGAAAATTAAGGACCTTATATACTTACATTATTGGATAGTAACAAGACGAAGGGAGTAGTTGAACCTAAGAAAATTAAGGACCTTATATACTTACATTATTGGATAGTTAGGGATTGTTTGGTAAAACTGGAAATTAAGCTAAGAAAATATAGAACTGAAAATGTAGAGATAAAATTATTAAGTTGCTAAATTTTATTACTTTAGTTTGTTGGATAATAACAAATCACTTACGTCTCAATGTAACTAAAATTTCAACTCAACACTAAAATATTAATTGAATAATTTTAATGATTGTATAGTAAAATAAAGTCATCTTTGACATAATTAATTATATTTTTATAATATTTAAATATTTTATTGATACTTTCTTTGTTCTTTAATAAATTTATCTTAGACTGTTTTGATCATCTTGACTAAATTTTGATTAAAGAAAATTTAATTATGATACTTTATGAAAAATATTATCAATAATTTAATATTAAGAAAATTACATTTTAATAATTAGTTAAATATAATTTAAAATATTTCAATAAAAGAAAGTAGTAATTAACAAATAAATAAAATATGATGATGTTTAGATTTGAACTCATTCCTTTTTTCTCTTTCTTTCCTTCTCTTACCTTCTTCCTAAGACACTTATTTCCAACTTGAGTTTGACATTGCTTCTGATTCTCTGAAAGTGATTTTTCAAAAGTAATTTTAGAAAAATCAATTATTTGTAATAAATACTAA
This sequence comes from Adenophora triphylla var. japonica, assembly GCA_022495995.1. Taxonomy (NCBI): domain Eukaryota; kingdom Viridiplantae; phylum Streptophyta; class Magnoliopsida; order Asterales; family Campanulaceae; genus Adenophora; species Adenophora triphylla. The sequence goes on along the minus strand of JAFEMH010006897.1, from coordinate 27,678 downwards.
AATTTATAAGTATGTTTGGATAGTATATTTTCAAAACTGATTATGAAAGATAAATACCAAAAACGACCTTTATGATATGTATCTCGATATAATAAATGCACAAAAGAGATTGAAAGTGTGATAGCATCACACTTAGCCAAGTCAAAAGGTTGACTTAATTATGTTTTGTTACTTTCTTTTTATTTTAAATTATGTAAATATTTTATATTTGATTTTTATTACTACTAACTTATTTAACCGAATTTTATTATCTCTTTAGTATTGTTTTGGTTATTGTCTAGGACTCTCATATGGATAAATGAAGGTGTAAAGAGATAAAGAAGATTGAAGAGATTGGAGATTTGGATCTTAGCTCTTCATCAGATTTTAGCCTTACCCGTTAGCAATGATCTACTTGGCTATAAATACAAAGGTCAAGTCAGTTCACAAGATACGGTTTTTACACTCCAAAAGGCTGAAGAGATTTCAGGCTGTGAGGAGTTTGTTTTAGTGAGAGTTCATTTTGGTTATTTTGTCTTTCTCTTAGTTTATTTTTGTAATCAATTCAAAAGTGATTTTTAATAAGAGAAGTTTATTGTCTACAGCATACTGCTGTAGATAAGTGTTAATCCGTTGTTTATTTCATTTCTACTTTATTATTCCGCTGCATTTTACTGTTGTGCTAGTGCTGGTGCGATAGCATCAGGACTCACATCAGTCTTCTGTGTCTTCCTGTGCACTTCCTAGCCGCTCCATTTCTTTCAATTGGTATCAGAGCTCCACTCGACTTCACTGAGTGAGATCCAAGGAAGAGTGGTCATTATGGAAGGACACTTGAGTCAATACCGTCCCCCGGTTTTAGATGGAACTAACTATGCCATCTGGAAAGCTAAGATGCGTCTCTTCATCAAAGCAATTGATGAACGAGCATGGCTTAGCATTATTATTCCATGGTCCCCTCCTAAGGTTGAGATGAAAAATAAAGAAGAAGAGGGTGAAACCTCCGAAAAGGTGTATAAAATTAAACCTGAGGAAGAATGGACCACTGATGAGGTCACTAGTGCTAACTACAATTCCAAGGCTCTTGGTGCTATTTCAAGTCATGTGGATGAACACATGTTTAGACTTGTTTTAAATCAAAATATAGTAAAGAAAGCCTGGGATATTTTGCAAGCTCACTGTGAGGGTGATGACAGTGTCAAAGCCACTAGGTTGAGAATTCTCATGACCAAGTTTGAAAACTTGAGGATGAATGAGACTGAGGACATAAAGAGTTATTCTGCTAGAATAAGAGAAATCTCTAATGAATGTCTCTCCCTAGGTGAACCTATTTCAAATGCTAGGTTAGTATGCAAAATGTTAAGGACTGTCACTGATAAGTTCAACATTAAGATAGCTGCTATTGAAGAAGCAAATGATACTGCAACCATGGCTTTAGATACTCTTGTGGGTAAGCTAACCATGTTTGAATTGAACATTTCTATTCTGCAACAACATAAAGCTGAAAGTGTTTCTCTTGCTTCTGCCCTTTCTAAGGCATCCTCAATTCCAAAAGAGATTGAGGAAATCTCAAATGAAATTGATATTTCAAATTTGAAAACCGAAGATGTTGCTCTTTTAACAAAAAAATTTACTTCTTTTCTTAAAAATAAAAGGGACAACAAATTCTCTTCTAAGAAACCAACTACTTTTGATAAACCAAAAGAGGATAATGAGAATACTTTCAAGAAACCCACTAGTTTTTCTAAAAATAGATCTGAATCTGTTCAGTGTAGAGCCTGTAAAGGGTTTGGACATTATGCAAATGAATGTGCCAATACTCTGAAGAAAAAGGGGATGAGCCTAAGTGCGACCCTTAGTGATAGTGAGGACGAAGATGAGTCGCTAAACTTAGCAATCATGGAAATCTCGCCTCCAAATCATGAACATCAATCTGATGTAGCTTCAGATGTTATCACATCTACCCTCACATCTTCTGAATCTTTTATAAACTGTTATACCTCCTCACTGAACAAGAAGTCTGAAAATGAAGAAGAAGATGATGGAAACTATAACGAGCTACTGGATGCCTATGCTGAGCTATATGCCGATTGGGAAAAGCGTGTTGAAAAAATCGTTGTCTTTGAAAAGGTAACTGAAAAACTCTCTACTGAATTATCTAAAGTTAAAGATGAACTGAAGAGTGTATCTACTGAAAATGATAACCAAAAGGATTCTATTGCCAAACTTGAGGTCATGCTCACTAAACGTGACATTGAACTTGAGAAGACAAAAACCGAACTCATGGAGGCCAAGAAAACTTTTGAAAAAATGAATACTGGAAAGGCGACTCTTGATGAGGTTCTGAATGTGGGTAAAATTTCAAAAATTGGTCTTGGCTATGAATCAAATTTTGTAAAAGAAGGAGAAAGTTCTTCTAAACCTAAGATTTTTCACAAATCTAAATCATCAAACAAGAAGAAAAGATTTGTGTGCCATTACTGCTTCTTACCAGGTCACATAAGACCTTTCTGTTATAAAAGAATTCGTGATCTGGGGAAAGATGTTCCTCAGATGAGTGAACAAATGCAATCACATCACAACTCACATCGCCAAAAAACTGGTCAGTTCATATGGGTTGAAAAGAAAAGCGTGGAATGCAAGGTAGTGTTTACCTCTCTCAAGAGCAGCATTGCTAGCTCATGGTACTTTGATAGTGGGTGCTCAAGGCACATGACAGATTATGCCGAATTTCTCACGGATTACATCACTATCAAAGGTGGGAATGTAAATTATGGGGGGAGGAGCACAAGGTAAGATTGTTGGTAAAGGTACTTTATGTGTAAATGACATGCCTAAACTGAAAAATGTCTATCATGTAGAAGGATTGAAAGCTAATTTGATTAGTATAAGCCAACTATGTGATGACAATTTACATGTCAATTTTGACAAACATGAATGTAAAGTGTTTGATAACACTAATAAATGTTTGTTCACCGGAGTAAGGTCTCAAGATAATTGTTACAAATTTGGTGACAACTTATCCTGCCTTAGCTCCAAAACAAATGAACTTGAACTGTGGCATCAAAAGTTAGGACATGCTAGCTATAGGAAAATAGAAGAATTAGTTAGATTTGATGCTGTTAAACACTTGCCCAAGCTCGACTTTAAACAATCAAGTGTGTGTGGTCCTTGTCAAAAGGGGAAGCAAACCAAAGCCTCTCATCCAAAGGTGGACCAAAGTTCCACGTTTGAAATTTTAGAATTAATACATACTGACCTTATGGGACCAATTGAGGTTGAAAGCTTAGATAAAAAGAAATATTCATTTGTTTGTGTAGATGATTTCTCTAGGTATACTTGGGTGCTATATTTAAAAGAAAAATCTGAAGCACTTGAAGTATTTAAAGTGTGGTATAAAAAGGTGAAAAACTTGTATGGAAAGAAAGTTATCAAAATTAAGTCTGATCATGGAACTGAATATGAGAACACCTTGTTCTCAAAGTTTTGTGACTCCAAAGGAATCACCCATGATTTTTCAGCCCCTAAAACACCTCAATAAAATGGGGTTGCAGAAAGAAAAAATCGTACATTACAAGAGATGGCTCATGTCATGCTTAGTTCTAAAAATATCTCTAAACGATTTTGGGCTGAGGCACTTAATACTGCTTGTCACATAGGAAACAGAGTTTATTTGAGAGTTGGATCAACTATGACTCCCTATGAAATCCTCCTTGGTAAAAAACCTACTCTTAAATATTTTCATATTTTTGGATGCATATGCTATGTTCTAAATGATATAGATTATCTATCTAAATTTGATTCAAAAAGTGACAAGGCTGTTTTTCTTGGATATTCCACAAACAGTCGTGCTTATAGGGTTTACAACCTTAGAACCAAAACTGTGATGGAATCGATTAATGTTACATTTGATGATACTGCTGACTTGAATTTAAAATCTCTTGAAGATGATGTCTCAGATTGTATAGAGACAATGCAGGAAACTCAGAACCAAACTAAACAGACGCAGCAAAATGGACTGCAGAAAGCAGATGCAGGTACTGATGCAAGCACATCACCACCTACATCAGGGCAAACAAAATCTGGTTCAGAATCTGAGGATTCAGACTGCGAAGAAGGTAACTTGGATAGAACTAAAGACATACCCAGCAGAGTACAAAAGAATCACCCAATATCTCAAGTAGTGGGTGATGTAAACGAGAAAATTAGCACAAGGGAAAAGCCTAGAGTCAACTACCGTGAGTTGGCTGGGCTAAGTTGTGTGGAATCACAAGTGAACAAGGTTAGTTCTTGCTATTTTGTTTCCAATATTGAACCTAAAAATGTTTTAGAAGCTATGAAGGATGAAAATTGGATTGTTGCCATGCAAGAGGAATTAAAGCAATTTGAGAAAAATGAAGTATGGACTTTAGTTCCTAGGCCTATTGGAGGAAATGTAATAGGAACTAAGTGGATTTTTAAAAACAAAACTGATGAAAATGGGCAAATTACAAGAAATAAAGCTAGGCTTGTAGCCCAAGGTTACACTCAAATAGAAGGTATAGATTTTGAAGAAACATTTGCTCCTGTTGCTAGGATAGAGTCAATTAGACTTTTACTTGCTATTGCTTGTTATTTGGACATTACTCTACATCAAATGGATGTTAAGAGTGCCTTTTTGAATGGTGTCCTAAATGAAGAAGCCTATGTTGAACAACCTAAGGGCTTCATTGATCCCCATTTCCCAAATCATATCTATAAGTTGAAAAAGGCCTTATATGGTCTAAAACAAGCCCCTAGAGCTTGGTATGGGAGGTTAACTGAACATCTCATACAAATGAGATTTAAGAGAGGTGAGGTAGATAAAACCTTATTTATTTTAAAAGAAAATGTAGGAATCTTAGTGACCCAAATTTATGTTGATGACATTGTGTTTGGATCATCTTTCAAAGATATGTTAGACTATTTTGTCACAAGTATGACTACCACCTTTGAAATGAGTATGGTTGGTGAGTTAACCTACTTTCTAGGACTTCAAATAAAACAAAATAAGGAAGGAATTTTTATATCTCAAAGTAAGTATGCCAAAAACTTGGTTAAAAAATTCTCTCTTGACAATGCCTCTCACTTTAAAACTCCTATGGGATCATCTCAAAAGTTGTGCAAAGATGAGAATGGTGAGGATGTTGACCCCACCTTATATAGAAGTATGATTGGGAGCTTGTTATACCTTTCAGCAAGTCGCCCTGACATAATGTTTAGTGTATGCCTGTGTGCTAGATATCAAGCTTGCCCCAAATTATCCCACCTCAAAGCTGTAAAAAGAATCATTAGATATGTTGGTGGCACTATCAATTTAGGTCTAAGCTATACTAGAGAAACCAACACAAATCTGGTAGGATTCAGTGACTCTGATTGGGCAGGCAATACTGATGATAGGAAAAGCACAACTGGTGGTTGTTTTTATCTTGGGAACAACTTAGTATCTTGATACAGTAGAAAACAGAACTGTGTATCCCTTTCTACTGCTGAGTCAGAATATGTGGCTGTAGGAAGTTGTTGTTCTCAACTCCTTTGGATGAATCAGATGATTAAAGATTATGGACTTAAAAGTGATATCCTAACTGTTTTTTGTGATAATTTAAGTGCCATAGAAATATCAAAAAATCCTGTTCAACACTCACGTACTAAACACATTGACATTAGACATCATTTTATTCGTGATCTTGTTGAGCAAAAAATTATTAGCATGGAATCAATTAGCACTGAAAAACAGTTGGCCGACATTTTCACCAAAGCCCTTGATTTTCGAGAGATTTTCCACTCTAAGGAAATCTACGAGTTTGTGTGTAATATAATGATGTGATCCCCGTGTGATCACATCATATCTAACACCTGTATTTTACAATTCTAAAAAAAAAAAATTAAAAAAAAAAATGCATTGCATGATTTATCTCAGTGTGATCACTTGTATTGCATCTTTGATTTATTTCCTCTCTGAATTGTGAATCCTTCTTAAATAGTAGTCAACAACTGTTGACTCTAAATTTATCTTACTAGATGTCTCTTGGTGGGTGCAAAAACAAAAAAAATTTTGGGAAACAGCTACTCCACCCATGGTATGAAGTCATTTCAATGTGATCAAAATGACTTCAAGAGAAAGTTTGAGTCAAATTGACAAGATCATTCGAAAGAGGGCTATCCATGAGATTAAGAAGAGTGAAAGCTACCCATAATATATTTTTCCACGACAAAATTATATGTGGAAGCATTCTAGAGGCCAAGCAAGACAAGATTTCAATTCATTGACTTTCTTAGAGGAAATGCATCCCCTGATGTAATTACATACTATGCCACACATCTACTGAGATTTATCCTTCACATGTGTGTAAATTATGATTCATTAAATTTTAGAATATTTCTTGTCAACCTGGTCCTTGGTGAAAATTTCAATCGAATGCTTTTCTACTTCGAATTAATTTTTGTTAAAATATTTTATGCTCAACGAAATTACTTATAAATTTTTAAAATGTCCATATGTTTAGGGGGAGTATAAGTATGTGATTTTTTTATATCTATGAAAATTACTTTATCTAAAATTTTTTTTTCATTTATTTTTTATTTATCTTTATCATTTAAATCTCCAAAGTTGTTAAGAACTCATTTACTCCAAGTAGTCCAATCGGCCAAAGGGAATTATGATTAGCTTAGTTCAAATCTACAGTGACCTAAGCCTAGTAGGGGTTAATGAGTGCTATCACATCAAATAAATACCAATCCCCTCTTTGCCATAAAACCCTCACCGGTCACTGTTTAAACCTTCCAAACCCTTCTAAATTCCAAAACCCTCTCTGTTTCTCCTTTGTTCGTCACCAAACCAAATGGCGTCTCCGTCCAAGTCTCCCTCTCCGATTGTTGCTAGTTCACCGCCTCCATCTCCGACGTCCCAACCAAGTGATGCCGTCGAACTGTTCGTGGACATTGATGCTGCTCCGGTCTCCATGTCCCTCCCAGGTGCTCCAGATAATGCTATTGACGCTGATAATCCTGGGGATTTGAAAGCGGTTGGTGCAATGGAAGGGATGGCTAGAGGCCCTAATTGGTCGTTGAGGCAGAGGGGTTTCTCTCCTAACATGGGGGAGTACACCCCTAGGGTTCGTCCAAACATGGCCGAGCCAAAGTTCATTGAAGACGAGGATGTGGACTATGATCCCTCTGCTGATCTCAAGAGAAAAGGGGGAAAAGCAAAGGCTAGTGACTCTGGGAGCTCTTCTGGTAAACCCGTGTCTCAGAAAAGAAAATACGTGAGTGGTTTGTCTGTGTATTCAAGTGATTCTGAAGAAGAGGATGTTGAGGCATACAAAGTCGTGTCAAGAAGGTCTCAATCTGTAGAGGTTGAGGAATTGAGGGAAGTTGAAGACATTGTGGAATCTGCTGCCCAATACCTTGAAGATATCTTCCCCCATGTTATTGTAATGCCTGGGGATTTGCCACCTAGTAGGATCTCCACACCTCAGCTATCACCTACTCGTGCTACCAAAGGTACTAATGCATCTCCAAATCCATCCCCTCCTTCCAACTCTCCTGTTGCCCCTGCTCGATCATCTCCGGGCAACTGGTACTCTGGGGCTCATTCTGGAACTGATGAAATTGAAGAAGGTAATGAGGATGAGCATGTTCCCCTGCAAGCTCTCTTGGATTTGAAGAAAGGGAAGGGAAAGGTAAGGCAAGCAAAGGCCAAAGCTGTTGGCTCTATCTCTGCCCAAGCTTCAGACATTGGCTCAGACAATGATGAAGCTGAAGATGAGACGTTCAAGCTTGGGAGAGATGAACTTGAAACAGAGAAGAAGGGTGCTGCTGACGATGTAATCACATCTGCACCCTCACCTAGAAGGAGCATGAGATTAGCTAGTCCCTCCAAAGCTGATCTGCCTAAGCCAAGGCATACCCCAAGTGCTAAACCCTCTTCAAGGAAGGTAAGCCCCCTCTCACCTTAAAAATTTATGTCAAAGTCTGTGAAAGAACGTTTTGCCTTCTTTAGGAAAAAGGGATTTTTGGTGGAAAGGGTCATTGATAAAACCTTTGAGGATGTAGGTATGAAAATATATTTAGAGGAAAAAGGCTTACTCTATTCTGTGTCTTACCCAAACAACTATTATCCCTCACTTGTTAGTGAGTTCTATGCGGGTCTAGTTCAGGCTATTCAAGATCCTAGAGATGTTGGGTTTGAAAAGGTTATGGTTTGTGGCACACTCATTAATTTTTCTCCTGCCTTGATTAATATCTTCCTTCATGCTCCCAGTCCTCACATACTTCCTCCTATGGCTCATAAGGATGAAATTGCCAATACCCTAACTAATGGTCTTGATCCTTCGTGGCACTCTCAATTCAAGTGCACAATGCTCACTTCCTTGTGTAGTTTTCTGTTTAAAATCTCTACTTTTAATTGGAAACCCTCCTCAAACAAAAACATTGTCACTGTGTCACATGCGGATTTGATTCATAGGATTTTTACTGGTCAAGTATTTAACCTTGGTGAGGTTATATTTGGGAGTATAATACAGTTTGCAGAAAAGGAGTTGCCCTCTGATCTTCCTTTCCCATGCTTAATAACTGGTCTTTGTGTGAGGCAAGGGGTTGAAATCTTACATTCTGATCGTATATGTGAGAAGGTTGAACCATTTGGTATTCAACCTGTGTTAGAGTGCACTAGACGCACGGTAGATTTGCCTGTTGCTTTCCCTGATGATCCAGTAATTGATGCACAAGATGTTGATGAAGATGAACCTGCTGATGCTACTGACGATGTGCATACAGCATCCCCAGCACCACCTGTGAACCTAGTAAAAGTACTCTCTGATGAAATCAAGTTTTTGGAAAGGTGGATGCTCAATACAAGGGTACAGTTCAAGGAAGTCTCAACGAGAAGGAACAAATTGTTGGCTGCAAGAGATGAGCTTTCTGATAAAAAAGGGGGAGCTAGCTCAAGTCGTGTCTATGAAGAAGTCAGTCATGATTTCAAGTGGGATCTTCTTGCGAAAACACAAGCTGAAATGGATGAGAATCCTAATCTGAACTGGAGCAGGACTTTTTTCTGAAAAGGGTTATGATGTTTTTATAAACAGTTTTTAAATTTCGTGTGTGTTAGGAACAATGGTGATATTTTTTTTGCTCTGGTTTGGTTGTGTTTACTTTGGTTTGGTTTGTTTTTGGTTTGTTCTGGACATGTTGAACATGGTGGTTTGTTGGTTTTTAATAGCTAGTATTTAGGGGGAGCGTTCAAGCTCTCCATCTCATATCTTGTGTTTTGGGTAATCTTTAAGCTTATTTAATTGTGTTAATATATATTGTGCTTGAGATTTGTTTTTGAACAGAAAGCAACAAAACAGGGGGAGAAAGTGTGATAGCATCACACTTAGCCAAGTCAAAAGGTTGACTTAATTATGTTTTGTTACTTTCTTTTTATTTTAAATTATGTAAATATTTTATATTTGATTTTTATTATTACTAACTTATTTAACCGAATTTTATTATCTCTTTAGTATTGTTTTGGTTATTGTCTAGGACTCTCATATGGATAAATGAAGGTGTAAAGAGATAAAGAAGATTGAAGAGATTGGAGATTTGGATCTTAGCTCTTCATCAGATTTTAGCCTTACCCGTTAGCAATGATCTACTTGGCTATAAATACAAAGGTCAAGTCAGTTCACAAGATACGATTTTTACACTCCAAAAGGCTGAAGAGATTTCAGGCTGTGAGGAGTTTGTTTTAGTGAGAGTTCATTTTGGTTATTTTGTCTTTCTCTTAGTTTATTTTTGTAATCAATTCAAAATTGATTTTTAATAAGAGAAGTTTATTGTCTACAGCATACTGCTGTAGATAAGTGTTAATCCGTTGTTTATTTCATTTCTACTTTATTATTCCGCTGCATTTTACTGTTGTGCTAGTGCTGGTGCGATAGCATCAGGACTCACATCAGTCTTCTGTGTCTTCCTGTGCACTTCCTAGCCGCTCCATTTCTTTCAGAGATAGAGGTTATTATTGTAAAAATAACACAAATAACAACTTCTAAGAATCACTTTTAGGAAAAGCTGGGTCATAATTGCTTCTACGAAAACACAGTTTTTTTACGTTTTAACAGCTTAAAATCATAATCACTATTGTTATCCAAACGCTATTAAAATTGATTTTGGGCTTCAAAAGTGATTATAAGCCCCAAAAAAGCACTCCCAAACTCACACTAAATTAATAGTCTTTTTAAGACAATCTTAAATAATTAAGTAATTTAAATTTATCTTAACAAACAAGCTTTAACTTATTAATCTCTTTAAGTGTTTCAAATTAAAAGCTTAATGGAATTACCAAACATACCCTTAGATACTCTAAAGATAAATAATTCACATTAATGTATTTGTGAATAAAAAAACAATTATAATTTTATTTTACATAATAAAGTACTTCATAAGAATTAAAGAGATTACGAAAATCGGAGGAGACTGAAATGGAGAGATCAAAAGATGAATTAAATTTACTTATTTATAAAAATGTCATAATATATTTTTAAAACAATTTTTAAATAGTTTGAAAAAACACGTTTTGCCTGAGACCCACATCTTTTTCTAATTTTTAATGGGGGACTAATGAAGTATTTTCGAGAGGGTTATTTAAAAATCCGAAAACAAAAATCAAAACTCAAAAATAAGTAAGGCAAAATCAAAATCAGATATTCTGGACCCAAAATGTAAGGCCAGTTTAGCTTTGGGTTCATATACGATACGTTAAAAATGATGATTAGACGAAGTCAATTTATGCATGAAAGAGATAGAATTGATATAAATGACTCAAGTTTTATTAATGATGATGCCAAAAAGTCGAATCTGCCCAAATCCAAGTGATAGATCGTACTCCGGTGATTGAATAGCCTGAAAATAAGACAGAAAACGTAAACTAAGCCGAGACTTCATCGGCGAAGGCCCTCCGGCGTGAGAGTAAGTTCACGATTTTTATAGAGAGAAATCAAATTGACAGAGCTTCGAGTCAAAGAGATAACGTACCAAAATATGAAAATAATGGCTTGTATTTATAGTGATGAATAGGTAGAATCCATGTTGAACTAGGACTGTAAAGGGATAAGATATTATCTTAGGAGGATTATATCTGTTAGAGAGTCCTTATTTGACTTGAATTGATATAGGAGGTTACAATCCTGATTAGATTATAACTGCTTATTGTCCTTGTTGGAATAAGATTGCACAAGCTCACACCGTTATGCCGAGATGCAGATATTCCTTTCCTCATCATGCATGGCCATCTCGGTCCATGATGAGCCGGGGATGGGATGAGGAATAAGTGGAGCCCGTCATGATGATATCATAACCGAGGGAGGCACCTCGTCCTCAAGGGAGATGATCTCGGCCTTCGAGGGAGGTCTCCTCGGCCCTTTGAATTGGGCTTTGTTTTATGCTCGCTTGCTGACGCCTTGGTCGGCCTATGTAATGCCGAGCTAGAGAGTACGAGGAAGCCCAGGTCTTCCCTCCTAGCTGAGACTTCATGGATTATGTTTAGGGCCCAATCCACTTGGGCCTTGCCCGGACTAGACCACATTCGTACTTACGCTTATACCGTTCAGTGGCCCCCGACTTCCTAGCTCGGCTATATCGAATAGGAAGTGATGTTCTACCTCGGCCTATACGAATGTGAAAGGGCGTCAACGTGGAAATGTGTCGCTTCAGTTGTCCATCGGTTACTTCGTACAATGATGGGGCACGGGGCACGACGTCTGACACGTCTCTTGGGAACCCACCAATGCATTAAATGTTGGAGGTGCCATACCCGTTTGGCCCTTTTCATTTCGGGTTTGACCCGTCTATTGGGATATAAAAACACGTTGATTCTTCAATTATAACTTTTTATCATCTTGATTTCTGTCTTTACTTTGTATTTCTAGGGTTTTTGCTTGAATTTTTCTTCGAAAACCGCCATTGTTGAACCCATGAAGCTTTTCCTGAGTTTAGTACTTGAATAATTTTATGAACTTCCCTCTGCCCCTTTCTTCCCTTTTAGCAATGACTCGTTCTTGGGACCATAGTCCTCGTTTCATCCATGGATATCATAAGGGAAACCTTAGGGTTTACCGAAGGGAGAGGGGGCCATGGTTGATGGTGACCTTGGCAGAAATAGGGGAGATGATGACGAGGCTTGGGTTCTCGAGGGAGGATCCGCGTTATCCAAGCAAACTTAGGATTGATCGAGTTGACAGCATGTCTCCAAGTATGATAATTTTTAACGATCGGGTTGAGATGATTGAACACATCGTCCTCTTCTACCTGACGTCGGACCATCTTAGTCGTCCCCAGTTGACGGATAAGGTTCCCTCCTCGGCCTAATTGTAAACGAGGAGGAGGGGTAGTCTTCCTCTTCCCCGTCTTGATGCCTTGGAAGATTTTGTTGATTATTTTCCTTGGTTTGTACAGATATGACGGGAAGAGGAAGCGAAGCTAGCACGAGTGGTCCCTTGTCCTCGACCAACATTGTAAATGCGTTTGTAGAGGGCGAGCAAGTTGAGGGCTGAGGGAGAGCCAGTCGAGGTGGAACTGGCCGAGGTAGGGCCTCAAATCCTAGGCCGAGACCCGCTAGGGCCGGTGAGCCAATGATAGAGGAGATATATACTAAGTATGGAGTGCCGAGGGACGAGTACCGCTTAAGTTATTCGCATTGGACCCCAATTGTGACTGAAGCAGAAGCCCTTGACTTTTACTACAACCTTAACCATGTCAATTTCTTCTACAAGCAATTCCAACAGGGACTTCGTCTTCCCTTAGGTCCATTCATAAATGAATTTTTGGAAGATATGTAGGCTGTCCCAGCCATGCTAGGTGCTAATGCTGTGAGGTTTCTCGTAGGTTTCGTCATCCTTTGCCGTAGTCTAGGATTTGAACCTTGCCAAGAAGCCTTTCATCATTTCTTCACTATTAGATATAAGTATGATACCCGGTTGATCGTGATCCGGAGTGACCCTAACCGTCCCAAACTTATATCTACGATGTTGAGCAAGGTGGCTATGTGGAACCACCACGTCATTCGCGTTGAAAGTCGACAGGGCTGGGAGTTTCCAACTCCTTCTGAGGATCCGCGTTTGCCAAAGTTTCATGGAGAGCCGAGTGAAGCGACCTGCTCATAGAGAAGTTGACCCAATTTACCGAGGTGGGCACATTGAGTTGGTCGTCCTTGGAGAGTAATTTTTGATACTACGCCCAGACCGGCATCATGCCAGGGCCTGTCGGCAATATAGTCCCTCTCGTCCCCGTCACTAGGGGCAACCGATTTCCTGACTGGAGGGTACATCCCGGGTTTGTGTTTCATGTTGATTGGGGCTTTTGCAAACATAATGATAACCAGTGTTTGATCGAGGACGACGTTGTCGGCTGTAATGCTTCCCGTCCTTGTTACATGTCTTATTTTCATGTTCTCTATTTTCTTCGTATCAATTTGCTAACTCCTCCTCGTCGTCTTGTAGATCTGACCGCCGAGCAGGAGAGAGAGATGTCTCAAAAGAAGCTCGATCCTATGGCCTTGTTGAAGCAGAGGAGGAAGGTCTCTCATTTCTCGGCCATATCGAAGAGTCAGGAGGAGGCGACCAAGCGCCAGGTGGTCCTCTCCGTTAAAGGAGCCTCTGCACTACCCATTGATCCACTGGGAGGAGGAGACGAGGAGAATCACTTCGGGCAACAACTAAGCCAGACTGACGAGGGGCATGTCCTCCAAGTTCAGACTTTCGATGGCGAGGTGGGAGGTATGGAGGCTGGCCAGACCTCGGCCGAAGGGACAAACTTGGTCGGGCGAGCAGGCCAAAAGTGCCCCTTCCTCGAATCGTCCTCCGAGGAGCCTCCTTCCAAGAGGGTTGCCGATGTGGCCTCTCCTCCAGAACTCACTGCCTATACGGTGAAGACCAACTCTGATGTCGATAAGGTGTTGAGAAAAATGGCCCTTTATCCCACGATGAGGGGGTTAGATTTGCTAGCCCGTACTGGGCCCAAACTTAGATTTGGCCGGGTTGTGGTCCATCGAGCTATGGACGAGGATGCCCTTGATCAAATGATTGCTGCTCAGCTGAACAAGGAGAATATTGCTAATAGGAAGGGCCTTCTTGCTGCCGAGGTGTGTTTCCTCATAACTTTGTTTTCTATGTGTCTTGTCGTTGTATTATTGACATTTTTCACTTTTTGTTGTAGCTTTACACAATCACTGCCTATGAGGCCGTCCATAATAAGGCCATGGATGCCAAGATGAAGGAGCTTGAGGGCCAAGTGAGGAAGAACGAGGCCGAGCAAGCTAAGTCAGCAAGTTTGGTGAAGGCGCTGATGGAAGAGCTTGAAGCGGCGCAGGCGGCCAAGGCTACAGCTGAAAAGGAGGCTGAGGAAGCACGTGCCAAGGCCGAGGAGGATGCCAGGGCCGGGAAGGCAATTGTTGAGGGGCTCCAGGCTGAGCTCAAAGCCAAGTCTAAGGAAGCCGAGGAGACTGGAGCCCGACTTAAGGAGGTGGAGGCCGGCATGCCTTTGCAAATCGAGGATGCTTTATCTGAGTATAAGGCTAGCCACTACAAGAAAAAAGGCAGTTACCGACGAATTTTTCCGTCGGTAAATACCCAAAATCCGTCACTAAATTGATTTAGCGACGGATTCCCGGCGGAAAAATTCCATTGGTAAAACGCTCGTCGGTAAATCTTTCGACGGATTACCGACGGTTCTCAATCAGCTTTAACGACGGATTTTTCCGTCGCTATTGCTTTAAAATCCGTCGGTAATTTCGTAAAATAATCGACCAAGTTAAAGCATTATGTCGACGGATTAGTGACGGATTTTCCGTCGCTATTTAAATGGTCATTTTATTTTTTGGACCAATTTAGTGACGGATTAGCGACGGATTTTCCGTCGCTATTATTTATTAAAAAAATTCAATATTTATTTGTTTTTTATATGCCAAATTATTGAGGGCTTTCCCGACGGATATTTTCGTAGCTAAATTTGAATTTTATATTAAAAAAATTATATATATATATTTAAAAATATATATTAATATATTTATAATATATATATATATATATATATGTATATATATATATATATATATATATGTGTATATATATATGTATATATATGTATGTATATATATATATATATATATGTATATATATATATGTATATATATATATATGTATATATATATATATATATCCTAAATATTTTTATCAAAAACAAATTATAATATCAATCAATTTAAATCAGTCCCTTAACATTTCTTATTCTCAAATCAATTCCTTAACTTTTATTAATCTTAAATCAGTCATTGATATTTCATAGTTACACTTTGCTCCTTAAACTTCTTTTATACTCAAATCAGTCCTTACATATTCTTTCAATTCAACTTTGATCCCTTAACTTCAAAAAATTCAGATCAGGTCCTCACATCTCACCACCACAAATAACCACCAGCAACCATCCTACCACCATCTCACCACCACCACCCACCACTGGTTATTGCCACGAAGAAAACGAATTCAATTTCGAAAAATCAAAAGAAAAATCAAACTCACACCCACAAAATCAGTGTACACACACGCACAAACAAAAATCAAGCACAATGTATGTAGTTAGGTCTTGATCTATGATGGATAAAATTTCCAATGTATAATAAAAACCTTGCAAGTACAAGTACCGAAGTAGCAGGTACAAGTAAGGGTCGAACCACAGAGACTTGAGTGTTTCAACAAGTTGATTTAATTAATGCAAAATGTAACCAGAAAGGGGTTTTTGATTTTTGAATGATTTAAACTAAAAAATTGCAAATAAAACAAACTAATGATTAAAGATCACAAAATTAAACAAGGAGAGAATTCAAATTTTAACAAGGAGATTCACGGATTGGTCTTTCACAATACATTCACTTTATGCCATTTTATTAATAAAGCCATCAATGTTCATTCTAGGGTTCATTCACAAAATCATGAGTTGGGACGGTTTGGTGTGCGATTTGCAAATCAAATATTCTTCTTTTATTATACTTTCAGTTACGTAGGTATAATAATCAAAGAACTCATGAAGATCAAAGGAATATAAGAACCTAAATCAATTAATTTCAGTTACGTCCTCAATTAGATCTAAGTAGTAAAATAGGGGTCATGTACCTATGCCCGAGTTACCGTAGCAATGGATACCCACAAGTTTTAGGGCCAAAAATATCTTAACATAAGTTTGAAACCCTAGAACGGATTAAAGCTATATTACCACTCTAAGGTGAAATTGAATTAATAATTAAAAATTAAAACATAAAGATCATGTATTGCTACAACCAATCCGCAAATCAATAGAAACTTAGCTGCTCATGATCACACTAAGAATTACAAAAATTGAAATAAGAAACATAAACCTGAACCAATGATTGAAGATAAGAAATTCTTCAATTCTCCAAACCTGGAGATCAAAAGAGAAAATAAAGCATAAAAATCAAAAGTCTTCTGCAGTTTTCTATTTAACCTAGGCAAGAAAGGGTGTCAAATTTAGAAAAGGAATAAAATCCTCCGTAGAAAAGGAAACTGTAATTCTGAAAAACGGGACATGGGCGCATGCCCACATTGATCCTGCGCGGCCGCCCATGTGTACAACAACTTGGGTCTTCAGCGTAAATCACACCTGGGCGGTCGCCCACCTTGACCTGCGCGGCCGCCCATGTGTACAGCGGCTTCACTGCTTGTGGAACTCCAGCTTGGGCGGTCGCCCACCTTGCCCTGGGCGGTCGCCCACTTCAACAGTCGATTCTGGGCAATTTCCTTCTTCCTGAATTTCTTCAAATTACTCCCAAGTCCTCTTCTTTCCTTGGCCAGTTTGCTTCACCACCTTCTCTAAATCCCCGAACAGTCCTCAAACTTCTCGATTCACTTTGGTCTTCAATGATGATTGATCAAACTTTGACACTCATTTCCCTAATATCACAATAAAATCACTAAACTCTCACACTCACTAAAGTTTTCTAAATTACATCAAAACTATTCTAGATACATTAAAATGGCCGTAAAACATCCGGAAACATAGGTAAATAACATATACAAAATCCACTCATCAAATTCCCCCACACTTAGACCATTACTTGTCCCTGAGTAATATCCTAACTCCAATCTAAAACAGGTCTAAAACAGATCTGTGGAAGAAAATGATCCCTAGTTTCTTCTATGCGCCAACACAAGTCAAGCAATTATGAACTAACGGAGTATACAAAACTCCGTCTCCATGAGACTCCCAAAAGAAGGATAAATGGCCCTAGTTTGATATCAACTCCCATAATAACAATGATCATCCAAACTAGGGTTCACACAATGTAGTGGAGGGAAACTAAAATGTCCTAAATATTCCCCCACACTATCTCACACTACCATAATGTAACTCCCTCATCAAAAGTCAATGTTAGGTTAAGGATCCTCAACAAAGACTTACCTCGTGCTATACACAACACCCCTTATCACTCCAAAGTAAACGAGGATTTCTACCCTAACACTACTAAACAAAACCTCCATCTCCAATTGTGATCCTACCCGAGCTCCAAACCCCCTTATGACTCCACTCCGGTGAACAAAGGATGATAGCTACTCAAATCCTCACCTTTTGCCTAAGTGCCATTTCCGGTTTTCACTTAGCCTCTCTTTTCTTCTTTTTTTTTTAGAAACATATATACATGGTGATGAAACAGCACAAACCAAATAATATGCACCCTACCCCCCAAACAAAAATTTGCATTGTCCCAAATGCAAGCATAACATAAAATAAGGGGATAGAGGTACCTCAAACCAAAATCACTGATAATGGTCCCAAGGACCAAACGAGCCACTCCTGCTCGAGTCTGAATTGTGCTGCTGTTGCTGCTGCGATGGCTGTGCATCCCATGATGGCCAACCCATCAACTCCTGCGGGTCCCGGTACTGCGGTGGATGGTATGGAATATGCTGCGGCGCTGGAGGAGGTGGAAGTCTGTCCCTAATCTTGCGAAAGATTTCCGTCTGCTCATCCTTCATACGCTGCCTCCACATACTAGCAGCGTAAAGGTCCTCGCAACCCGACACCGTGCACTCGCCTCGACTTTCCTCCATACTCGTCAGTCTCTGATCAAAACTAACATACTGACCTCGCAGTTGCCCAATCTCACTCGCTAAAGACTCCACATGACCGGCCATATAATAGGCTGCCTCCGTAGGAGTGAACTGCTGCTCCTCCATCTCTTCCTCTACAACTCTCTCTTTCCTCCCTCTTGAGGAACCTTTACCTTACTGCAAAGTATGCCCTTTGTTTGTGAGGGTCTTTTTACTCACATCAGTCCCAGATGAAACAATATCCCTCAGAATCCGAAGACGAGTGAAATTAACCCCCGCCCGCTCAATCAGCCCAGAAATCAGTAAAGGAAAATTGAAATTACACCTGCCCATAGCCTTATACGTGTTTACCATCTCCATGGATATTGCCAAACCGGTATTGAAGTTCTGACCGGTCAACACCACATTCATCAGTAAGGCTTGCCTCCAATGCACATCACCATAGTGAGATGTGGGCAAGATGCGCTCACAAATAAACCTGTGTAAGGCCCTCATCCTAAAATTCAAATCCCGAGCCTTTTTCACATACCCATTTCTCAACATGGTCAAGTCAATATCAACAATATATTTACCCACCACATTCCTCTCCATTATCTGGGCATTAGTGTAGTAGGCACATGAATTATTCTCATACCCGGGAGACACCATCCCATAATAACTATTAATATCCTCACCGGTATGCCCCACATTTTTGCCCCTCACAACCGCAATTTTTCTCGCATCCCCCGCCTCATATGCATTCGCATATAATTCTTTCACTAACAATGCCGACCCCCCATTAACTGGTCGACTCGCCAAATTACCCCAACCATATCTCTCAAAAATTTCATCTAGCTCAAGCTTCTCGGGCTTGAACTCATTTTCAATTGCAAAGCCCTTATTTTCATATTTATCAAAAAAAAATTTCGCTTTGCTTCCCACAAATTTTGTTGCATCAAAAGCAACTTCTGGGACGGGGGGATTTCTTTGCCTTGACATTCTAATTTCAAAACCCACAAAAATTTTCACAAACTAGGCACTAAGAAAAATGAGGTTGAACTCTTACTTGCCCGGAGAATTCGCTGGAGCAGTCACCGAAGATTGCCGGAATTTCGCCAAAATTGTTGAAGATGACTGGAGAAGAAAGACCACTCCTTTGCACACTGATTCCCACACAAATCTCTCACCTTTGAGCTTCAAAATCCAACCTTTCCACCTTATCCTTCTCTTTGCAATTTCTCAAAATTTCTTCAAAAGCTTGCTTGAATATGGTGAAATGGGTTTCACTTTTGGTTTAGGGAGTTGACTATGGTGGGGGAAGGCAATTTAGGGGGAAGAGATTGAGGCTTTGGGTGCTTGGAGGATAGAATTTTAGAGAGATGAAGAGAGTGGGGCGGGGTTTTAAGAGAGAGGAAGAGGAAGCAATGGGAATTTTAAGAGAGAGAAAGGGAAGGGGCGGCTTAGGGTTTTAAATTACCACGCCTGATTTTTGCCTTGGGCGATCGCTCACCTCCCCTTGGGCGGTTGCCTATCTGTCCAGAAAGTTTTGCTCTTTACGTCTTATGAACATGAGCGGTCGCCCAACCCCCTATGCATGACCGCCCATCAATACAGTAGTTTTAACCTCAATTCAATTCATCCTTGGGCGGTCGCCCACATCACCTTGGGCGGTCGCCCACCAATATAGCGGGTTACACCAACTTTTCAAATCAACATGGGCGGTCGCCCAAATCATCCTAGGCGGTCGCCCACCTCAACTGTGGATTTTTTTGGTTGGCTCTCAATCTGCACATCACCACGAAACAAACACAAAGCATAATATCTATTGATACACTAAACTTGACTCACATTTTGACCGTACTTTCGTTGCCTACGTCCCCATTAATGTGGGCGGACTACCCACAAGAATAGGCTCAGGTCACCGTAGTTCGACACGTTCACGAAATAAAAGACGAAAAACACAATTTTTTTTTTTGAATACCTCCACCCCCACACTTAAACAATGCTATGTCCTCATGGCATAAACCAAGAAAAACACAACACAACCTAAATGCAAAGATGAAAATAACCGTAAGGAAAATATTGAAAGCAGTAAATGTTACCTACGTTGGGTTGCCTCCCAATCAGCGCTTTAGTTATAGTCGTTAAGCTCGACTTCATGCCCCAAAAAAATTAGGTGGCCTCCTCCGGGTCCACCAACTCGACCACATCAATATCCTCCATGTCTGCATGAATGTGGACACCTTCATAATAGGATTTTACCCTTTGTCCATTGACCTTAAAAGTGGTCCCATTTGTCAAATCTTTTAGCTCTACCGCTCCATGAGGAAATATTTGCAACAATTCAAAAGGTCCCGACCATTTGGACCTTAACTTTCCCGGAAACAACTTCAAATGGGAATTGAAAAGAAGGACTTTTGTAACTGGAATGAGGGTTCTAGACTTCAAATTCTTGTCATGGTACCTCTTGGTGCGTTCCTTATACAATTTCGCACTCTCATAACTTGCTTGTCGTATCTCCTCCAACTCATCAAGTGCAAGCAATCTTTTCTCTTCGGCTTGTGTCAAATCCATATTGAGTTCTTTGATAGCCCAATAAGTTTTATATTCCAACTCAACAGGGAGATGACATTCTTTCCTATAAACAATCCGGAACGGACTCATCCCAATGGGTGTTTTGTATGCTGTCCGGTACGCCCAAAGTGCATCATTCAATTTCAAAGCCCAATCCTTTCGGTTAGGACGCACCGTCTTTTCTAACACCGCTTTTATTTGCCGGTTACTTACCTAAACTTGGCCCAAATTTTGGGGATGATAGGCTGTAGCCAACTTGTGAACAACCCCATACTTTTTCAAAACCGTATTGAACCTCTTGTTAGTGAAGTGAGTACCTTGATCACTGATAATCGCCCGTAGCACTCCATACCTGCTGAAAATACAATCACCAACAAACTTGCAAACAACATTAGCATCGTTAGTACGGGTAGGAATTGCTTCCACCCACTTTGACACATAATAGACTGCCACAAGTATGTACAAATAACCATTGGACGGGGGAAAAGGGCCCATAAAATCAATGCCCCAAACATCAAAAATATCAACAATTAAATTGTTTTGGAGGGGCATCTCATCACGTTTTCCTATACTACCGACCCTGTGGCACCTATCACAACTAATGCAAAACTTTTGAGCATCTTTGAACAAAGTAGGCCAATAAAGACCCGATTGAAGCACTTTCCTAGCGGTCTTTTGGCCACTAAAATGACCCTCACATTGGAGTTCATGACAAAATCTCAACACACTGCTTTGCTCATGGTCCGGAACACACCTCCTAACAATTTAGTCCGGACAGATTTTCCACAAATAAGGGTCATCCCAAATATAATGTTTCACATCCGACTTGAACTTACGTTTTTGGTCATAAATGAAGTGTGGTGGCATCAAATTAGACGCAAGATAATTAACTAAATCCACATACCAAGGCTCTTGGACATGTACAGCGAGAAGTTGTTCATCCGGAAAATTTTCATTAACCGGAATCATACTCTCTTCGACATTGAGATACGAATAGTCCTCAAGCCTCGATAAATGATCCGCCACCACATTTTCAGTCCCCTTTTTATCCCGAATCTCAACATCAAATTCCTGTAACAACAACATCCACCTCAACAAATGAGGCTTAGCATCCTTCTTATTAAGCAAATATCTCAATGCAGCATGATCAGAATAGATAATTACCTTCGACCCAAGCAAGTAAGAACGAAATTTTTCCAAAGCAAACACAACAGCCAAAAATTCCTTTTCAGTGGTGGTGTAATTCAGTTGTGCATCATTAAGTGTTCTACTTGCATAATGGATGACGGAAGGTAATTTATCTATCCTTTGTCCCAAAACAGCCCCAATAGCAAAGTCCGAGGCATCACACATGATCTCAAAAGGGTGAGACCAATTGGGACTAGAAAGAATGGGGGCACAAGTCAACTTCTCTTTAAGCAAATTGAACGCATGAACACACTCTTGATCAAAGATGAACTCCATATCCTTGGCAAGAAAATTACATAAAGGCTTACAAATTTTTGAAAAGTCTTTTATGAATCGCCTATAGAAACCCGCATGCCCAAGGAAACTTCGCACACCCTTAACCGAATTTGGGGGAGGTAATTTAGCAATAACATCAATTTTTGCTCTATCAACCTCAATCCCCTTACTCGACACAATGTGCCCCAACACAATACCATGTTTCACAAGAAAATGACACTTTTCCCAACTCAAAGTCAAGTTGGTTTCACAACACCTTTTTAAAAGAGATGCCAAATTCTTTAAACAACTCTCAAAACTATCCCCAACAACCGAAAAATCATCCATGAATACCTCAACACACCTCTCAATCATATAAAAAAAATGGAGGTCATACACCTTTATAATGTCGCAGGTGCATTGCAAAGCCCAAAAGGCATCCTCCTAAATACATATGTGCCAAAAGGACATATGAAGGTGGTTTTGGATTGGTCTTCAGGGGCTATGGCAATCTGATTGTACCCCGAAAAACCATCAAGAAAACAATAGTAAGAATGACCCACCAACCTCTCTAACATTTGATCAATAAAAGGTAATGGAAAGTGATCTTTCTTGGTTGCCGCATTTAATTTTCTCAAATCAATGCACATCCTAAGACCGGTCACTTCCCTCATTGGCACATCTTCACCCTTCTCATTTTGAACAACAGTAATGCCCGATCTTTTTGGCACAACTTGTACCGGGCTTACCCTTCACTCTCAGCCACCGAGTAAATAATACCCGCATCTAACAACTTAAGGATCTCTTTTCTCACAGCTTCCTCCATGTGAGGATTCAACCTTCTCTGTCTCTCTCTAGACGGCTTAGAACCATCCAAGAGATGAATTTTGTGCATGCACATCGAGGGACTAATTCCCTTAATGTCCTTTAATGTCCACCCAATGGTCTCTCTAAACTCACACAAAACAACAATCAATTGGGCCTCTTGTTCCGTGGTCAAATCAGATGCAATTATAACAGGCAAAGTCTCTCCCTCTCCTAAGAATGCATATTTTAAATTTGCAGGGAGAATTTTCAGCTCAAGGACTGGGGGAATAACAATAGAGGGCGCCAACTTCTCATTGAAGTGGCCTAGGGGGTGAAACGGGCCATCACTAGGATGGTGCTCGTCGGCCTTATCCACATCCATCAGTTGAGCATCCGCATTATTCCTAAGTTTCTCACTGCCCATTGACATCAAAGACTCTAACTCCTCACAATCTCTCTCATGCCATGAAACCTCACTCACACAGTCATCAACCACATCAAACTCATTCACAAACATGCAAGACTCATCATGACCCACCGAATTTTTCATTACATCAAAAATATTTATTTCAATCTTTTCATTTGCCACAGTCATGGAAAGAGTGCCATTACCAACATTTATCACGGTGTTGGTCGTTGCCATGAACGGTCGCCCAAGCAATATGGGTGAGTCACGGCAACTACCCTCACCGCGAGGCATCTCTAGAACCACAAAATCCACCGGAATTATCAATGACCCAACCTGAACTAAAACATCCTCTACGATGCCCAAGGGTCTTTTAATGGACCGGTCGACAAGTTGTAGGGCCATCATAGTGGGTTTTAGCTCAGGTAAACCCAACTCAAGGTACATGTAATAGGGTAACAAAATAATGCTAGCCCTGAGATCAAGCATAGCTTTCACCGTGTTAGAATCCCCCAAAGTAATGGAAATTAGAAAACTCCCGGGGTCTTTCATTTTCGGCGGAAGACTATGTTTGACCACAGTGCTCGCACTCTCACCCAACACCAATTTATCATCTTTCCCGTACTGAATTTTCCTGGAATTAATTTCTTTAAAGAATTTTGCATATGCAGGAACATTCTTGATCACATTCAAAAGAGGCAAATTTATATTAACTTTCGAAAACATGTCAATCAGCTCTTTCATTTGATGATCAAGTTTGTTTCTTAAAAATCTTCCAGGAAAAGGAACGGGAGGTACATATGGCTTGGGGATGGGAGTATCAACATTCACATCTTACCCCAATCCATTTGTACCCTCATCCTCAGACACAACATCCTCAACAACCACATTTTCCACATTAGGGGATTCCACAACAGGGGACTCAACAATAGAGGGTTTAGGGAGAGAAGAAGGAGAAGCTACCTGATTGTCTACCTGTTTGCCACCACGTAAGGTGATGATGTCCTTAGCTTGCTCCCCTTGAATAGGAAATGTACCATTTGCGTCCACCCATGTAATGCCTCAGCCAATTGTCCCAGTTGGGTCTCCAACTTTTTCATTGCAGCAGCTTGATTGTTACTTGCTTGCTGCTGCTCTGCTCTTGCTTGATGTTGCTTAGCTCTCATTTGATCCATGGCCTCTTCCCAAGGCTCTTTCTTTCTCTCATAAGGCCCCTGAGGTGGTTGGGGATGGAGAGTTTTATTCTGTTGATTTCCACCCAATGACAAATTGGGATGTCTCGGCCCTGCTTGCCATCCTGGATTGTATGTATTCCCAAACTGATTGTTGCTTGGTGGGAACCTCTGACCAAATCCTTGCATCTCATGTACCTGCTCAGTGTCATAGCTATAGGGACTAGTAGTGGGACATGAGTTATAATCATGAGATTTAGATCCACATGTAACATAAATATCATAAACAAGATGAGCAATAGACGACATAGAAGAAGAAGAAGCATTTTGCAAAGCTAATTTATCAAATCTTTGGTTTAACAATGCAAACTGTTTAGCAAGCTCATTGGTCAGCCCTATCTCATTTAATCCCCTTGTTGCCCCCCTAGATCCCTTTTATTGAGAGTTAGCACTTAACATCTCAAACAGTTCCTGGCATTGTTGAACAGTTTTACTTCCCAAACTACCTCCTGCTGCATTATTAACCATTGATTGGTATTCAGGGGTTAAAGCCCCATAGAAAGTTTGATGCAGCATAGAAGCAGGAAAGTTATGGTGTGGGCATTGAATTTGTAACATTTTAAACCTATCCCATGCCTCGTGGAAGGCTTCCCCCGATTCCTGTGCAAATCCCATAATTTTTACCCTAAAATTTGTCAATGCATCATAAGGGTAAAACTTAGAAAGAAAATCATCATGCAAAGCATCCCAGGTAGTGATGCTACTGGAAGGAAGTAACAATAGCCAAGTTTTGGCTTTGTCTTTTAATGCATATGGGAAACACTTCAGTCTCAAGTGCTCCGACGTAACACCCTCCTTAATAGGGAACCCACTCACGGTAGACATAAATTCTCTAAAAAATGCCAATGCATCCTCACCAGCTAAGCCATGAAAATTTGGGAGCATGTTAAAATATTGGCCTTTTATTTCATGAGCTAGTGCTGCATCGGGCAACACTATGCACGACACCGATGTGTCGACTCTCGGCCTGGCAAAAGCATTCATGATTTGGTCTGCCATCACACAATTAAATTCTTCTTCTTCCTCGGTGGAAGAAGTTTCCAACTCACTTAATTCTTCATCTGTCTCGGTGACAGAAGTTTCAGAATCAATTGACTCTTGAATAGAGGGAATGCCCCTAGCGAGTCTATCAATGTTCTCGTTCACAGGAACCAACACGGGATTCAAGGAACGTCTACAACACATGCACCGACTAAATAAACTTGTTAAAAATCACAACAAGTCCACCGGCAACGGCGCTAAAACTTGATGGATAAAATTTCCCTGTAATAAAAACCTTGCAAGTACAAGTGCCGAAGTAGCGGTACAAGTAAGGGTCGAACCACGAGACTTGAGTGTTTCAACAAGTTGATTTAGTGTGCAAAATGTAACCAGAGGAAATGGGTTTTGATTTTTGAATGATTTAAACTAAAAAATTGCAAAGAAAACAAACTAATGATTAAAGATCACAAAAATTAAACAAGGAAGAGAATTCAAATTTTAACAAGGAGATTCACTGATTGGTCTTTCCACAATACATTCACTTTATGCCATTTTATTAATAAAGCCATCAATTTTCATTCTAGGGTTCATTCACGAAAATCATGAGTTGGGACGGTTTGGTGTGCGATTTGCAACTCAAAATATTCTTGTTTTATTATACTTCCGATTACGTAGGTGTAATAATCAAAGAACTCATGAAGATCAAAGGGAATATACAGAACCTAAACCAATTGATTTCAGTTATGTCCTCAATTAGGTCTAAGTAGTAAAAATAGGGGTCATGTACCTATGCCCGAGTTACCGTAGCAATGGATACCCACAAGTTCTAGGGCCAAAAATATCTTAACATAAGTTTGAAACCCTAGAACGGATTAAAGCTATTTTACCACTCTAAGAAGAAATTGAATTAATAATTAAAAATTAAAACATAAAGATCATGTATTTCTGAACCGATCCATAGAATCAATGCAAAACTTAGATGCTCGCTGAGCATACTAAGAAATTACAAAAAATTGAAATAAGAAACATAAACTGAACCAATGATTAAAGATAAGAAATTCTTCAATTCTCCAAACCTTGAGATCAAAAGAGAAAATAAAGCATAAAAATCAAAAAGTCTTCGGGCGGTTTTCTATTGCTAGGCAAGAAAGGGTGTCAAATTTGGAAAAGGAATAAAATCCTCCGTAGAAAAAGAAAACGCCAATTCAAAGCAGGACATAGGCGGTCGCCCACATTGATCAGCCAGCGGCCGCCCATGTACGAGGCTTGGGTGCTTCGGCGTAAATCACACAGGCGGTCGCCCGCACTGGCTGCGGTGACCACCCGTATGTACGGCGGCTTCGGCACCTTGTGGAACTCCGGCAGGCGGTCGCCCGCGCTTGCCACTGAGGCGGTCGCCCACTTCAACGATCGATTGGGCAATTTCCTTCTTCACGAATTTATTCAAATTACTCCCGAGTCCTCTTCTTTCCTTGGCCGGTTTGCTTCCACCACCTTCTGTCTAAATCCACGAACGGTCCTCTTCTTTCCTTGGCCGAGTTTGCTTCGCCACGCTACTCTAAATCCACAAGACAATCCTCGAGCTTCTCGGTTCACTTTGGTCTTCAATGATGATTGATCAAACTTTGACACTCATTTCCCTAAACTCTTACATTAGGCAAATAAATATTAAAAAAATGCCTCTAAATCCTGATAAAAATCACTAAACTCTCAAACTCACTAAAGTTTTCTAAATTACATCAAAACTATTAAAATTACATTAAAATGGCGGTAAAACATCCGGAAACATAGGTAAATAACATATACAAAATTCACTCATCAATCTAGATCTGAATCTGAATAAAGAGATGGGGAGTGAGCGAGAAACAGAGGGGGAGGAAACGATGGTAGAAGAGCAGTCGTAAAATAGGAATTGGAAGTCGGCCAGGATTTGAAGGAGATGGCGAGAGAAGATGGAGTGGCACGGAGGGGGTTGCTGGGAGGTTTGCTGAGAGGGGGAGAAAAATGATAAGACGTCGTAAAATAGGGTGGAGTCGACCAGATTTGAAGGAGATGGCCGGAGAAGATGGAGTGGCACGGGGGGGGGGGGGTTGCTGGGAGGTTTTCTCACCTTCTTCTGATTTTTAAAAAATATTTATTTGGACCATTGGATAGTAGAGAG
>JAFEMH010006896.1:0-109256 GCA_022495995.1 Adenophora triphylla var. japonica | reverse complement strand
CTTTTTTTGAGTAAAATAGGAAGTTTCTTCGAAGAATTTTAAATGTATTATGAGATACTTATATTAATGCATTTTTTTTAATTTTTTTTTTTTGTAAAATAAAAAGTAAAGCACATGCATACACACACAACAGTTAAAAAAAGGGGTTGAAAGTTTGACCCTCATCATTGTTTTAAAAAATCTTTTGTTTTGTTTAAAAGTTTTTAAAACAAAATATCCCCAGCAGAGTCGCCACCTGAAACTACCCGGATCCGGCTCGCGCGCGGACTTGGCCCCGGCACGTCTCGCGTTTGGTCGCGTTCGGGAATGTCGCCCGGATCCGATAGGCAGCGCGTTCGTTCCCCGGCATCTGGCTTATTCCGTTTTGCGGTGTGTTGGAGGTGTCTTGCTGTGTTTTGCTTGTAGAGTCGCCACGCCGTTTTTATTAAGCCCAAAACATTGAAAAAGGGCATCAGTTTAAAAATAAACTGTTTTTGTTGTGTGATGAGATTTTTGAGTTCGGAGGTCAGATGACTCCTCGAGAAGAGAATATTAGAATCTTAGAGCTCACCTGATTCGCCTCGTAAAACGAGTCTTTCGGATACCCCAAATATTCTTTAACTGTTGTGTGTGTGTGTGTATGTATGTGCTTTTTAAAAATGCATGCTGTATCAGATGTCTACATTGTACACTGCTTTATTGAAATGTATCGAAATAGTGTAGGAAAAAAGCCTTACCAATGTTGGTTCGTGTCTGTCTTCCGCTGGGGAATAGTGTCTGAGGATGAAATAGTGTTCCGGTACGGACCGGGATTGCTTCGGGATGTGCCGGTTGTCTGCGGACAGAGTTTTGGCGTGCGTTGGGATCGCAGGGATCACTCGGGCAGAGGTTCGACATGCGTTGGAATCCTTGGTTGGATTCGGGCAGAGGTTCGGCGTGTGTTTGAATCGTTGGTTGGATTCGGGCAGAGGTTCGGCGTGGGCCGGGATTGCCGGTTTGACTCGGAAAGAGCCGGGATGCCTCGGGAAAGACCAGGCAAGGCCTCGGAGTACCACGAGGGGCCTCAGAGTACCTCGAGAGTGCCTCGGGGCAACGCGGGAGCGTCGCGGGAGCACTCGGAGAGGCTTCGGAGCACCATAAGGGGGCTCGGAAGGCCTCGGAAGGATCCGAAAGGGGCCGGGATTGCCCCGAAGGGTCTTAGAGGGGAGCCTGAAGGCTGGGGGGAGAGGAGAGAAGAGGGAGATGTGTGAAAATGAGGGAGGGGGATCCCTCTATTTATAGTGTAGGAAAACTGCAAAGAGGTCCGTACGGACCTTGCAGGTAATCCAGAATTTTGGTTTTCCTCGATTTGCGGGAATCTCTTGGACTTTAAGGGGATTTTGGAATGATTATGTCTGGGTGCAATAAGGTCCGTACGGACCACCTCAGCATGCAAAGAGGTCCGTACGGACCAACCATGTAGGGGGGTAATGATGTTCTCCGGGATTTGAGGGAATATTGTGGACTTTAAGGGGATTCAGTAATCATTGCAGCAAAGAGGTCCGTACGGACCATTTATGCTTTTCTGATTTCTGAATAATTCCCAAAAGGTCATTTTGTCCCTTTTTATCCCAGAAAGGTTTCTTCCTTGGTTTGGCTTGGGGTTTTTGAGGGTTTTGAGTGTCAAAGGTCTTCGAGACTGCGTTTGTGAGTCTGCGGTGTTTCCCATGTGCTCGGAAGAGGGTGATCCAGATTGGGGTACTTACAATGACGAGAATAGATAGGGAACCCATTCCCTATGTCGTATTTGAGACTTGTATGTATTTTACTTTGGGCCCAATCCATTGGGACTTTCTCGGTTTATGACCCCATGTCGTACTCGATTTATACCGTTTAGCTTAAATAATGAATTAAATAAAAAAAGAAGAAGAAATTACGCAGACGTTTAATTTAGAAGCCATGAAAGAGCATGAGAGTATCATCGAGCTTCAGTAAAGAAGATTCTAGAACTTCATTACCACTGTAAAATATGTTCAATATTAAAAATAACAATTTATGAAGTATTTATATAAATTTAATGAAATAGCCATAGAATATTATACCATCTTGCTCGATGGAAAAGGCTTGAACGCAAATGTGATGGATTAATACGAGCAAACTATTAACCACATTCTGTCTACCGAGTTCGGTGAATCGAATAATCATGGCTAGGGTTAGGGTTCCTCTTCTCAATAGACAGTTGCATACTTTCTGTAACAATTGGTGAGTAAAAAAAATTAGTTTTATAGAGAGATATGTGTGTGTACTAAAGGAGAGAGGTGTTACACAGACAGTAGGCCCAAAGTAGGAGTTTATAGGGAACCCATTCCCTATGTCGTAATTGAGACTTGTATGTATTTTACTTTGGGCCAAATCCATTGGGACTTGCCCGATTTTGACCCCATGACGTACTCGATTTATACCAGTTCTTGGCTTAAATAATGAATTAAATAAAAAAAAAGAAGAAGATTACGAGAGATGTTTAATTTAGAAGCCATGAAAGAGCATGAGAGTATCATTGAGCTTCAACAAAGAATTCTAGAACTACAAGATCACCGCAAAAGATGTTGACAAGATTAAAAATAACAATTTATTAAATATTTATATAAATTGAATGAAATAGTCATAGAAGATTATACCATCTTGCTGGATGAAGAAGGCTTGAACGCAATTGTGATGGATTAATACGAGCAAACTATTAACCACATTCTGTCTACTGAGTTTGGTGAACCGAATAATTAAGGTTAGGGTTCCTATTCGCAATAGATAGTCGCATACTTTCTGTAACAATTGGTGAGTAAAAAATTAAGTTTATAGAGAGAAATGTGTGTGTACTGAGGGACAGAGATGTTAGAGAGACGGTAAGCTCAAAGTAGGAGTTTATGAGGTGAATGACGAGCTTTATCTTCATCATGACACCATATTATACCATCTTGCTGGATGAAGAAGGCTTGAATGAGAATAGATAGGGAACCCATTCCCTATGTCGTCTTTGGGACTTGTATATTTTATTTTGGGCCCAATCCATTGGGACTTTCCCGGTTTATGACTCCATGTCGTACTCGATTTATACCGTTTCCAAATTAAATAATGAATTAAATAAAAGAAGAAGATGAAGTTACGAGACTTTTTAATTTAGAAGCCATGAAAGAGCATGCGAGTATCATCGAGCTTCAGTAAATAAGATTCTAGAACTTCGCACCACTTTGCAAAAATGTTCAATATTAAAAATAACAATTTATGAAGTATTTATATAAATTTAATGAAATAGCCATAGAATATTATACCATCTTGCTCGATGGAAAAGGCTTGAACGCAAATGTGATGGATTAATACGAGCAAACTATTAACCACATTCTGTCTACCGAGTTCAGTGAACCGAATAATCATGCCTAGGGTTAGGGTTCCTCTTCTCAATAGACAGTTGCATACTTTCTGTAACAATTGGTGAGTAAAAAAAATTAGTTTTATAGAGAGATATGTGTGTGTACTAAAGGAGAGAGGTGTTACACAGACAGTAGGCCCAAAGTAGGAGTTTATGAGGTGAACGGAGTGCTTTATGCCGTACTGCGACACCATATTTACCGGTGGCCGATCTTTCCTTACGGTTCTGCCCTGGGAACAGATTCAGAGGGAAGAGAAGGGCGGGAATAATATGCGTATGGACGACGCCGAACATTAAAAAAATAAAGTACTCCTACATATTTATTCTTTTTTATTTATTTATGTTTTTGGTAATACTTTTTAGTCTTATACATTAAACAAGAAATAGTACCAACATGGGTCCATAGCTCAGTGGTAGAGCAATTGACTGCAGATCAATAGGTCATCGGTTCGAACCCGATTGGGCCCTTTAAATTCTTGTTAATTTTATTACTCACACTCTGGATAAATTTCTTACTTAATTAATTTGTTTTCTTGATTTCATTTTATTTATTCATAGTCATCTTTATTTTAATCTATGTCATTTGTATTTTAATCTATTACTAAATAAAGGGTGAAGTGTATTTGTCATTTTTCCCGCTCAAACTCTCACCAGTACAGCCTCTTGACTACATTCACTAATAACTAAATTACTAAATAAAGTTTGAAGTCATTTTGTCATACTTCCCAATCAAACTCTCACCTGTACAGCCTCTTAACCACATTCACCAATAATTAAATAAAGGCTAAAGTGATTTCAATCACTTTTCTTCCCGCCTAAGAATGGAAATTCTAGAGAATCAGATTTGCTACTTAGTTGGATTAGCCTAAGCCTCATTAAAACTTTAACATACTAATCAATAGATACATTACATTAACAAACGAAATAATTAATACATTTATAGACCTAGCATTGACCACAGAAACATTTAGATTTTAGGGAATATTAACTTCCCTAATTTGAATCCTATTGGTAAGTTTGGTAAGTGGATTTTATGACTTTTTTTATCAAAGATTTAGATTCTTATTTGGAAAATGACATTGTTCAATATGTAAATATCTTTTAGACATGTAAATATATTGTGTTATATTTAGAATATAACTAAAATTAATAACAAATCTATTTCTTTCTAAGTGTCAATCAATGTTTCCTTGTAAGAGTTGGTTTGCATCAAATAAATAAGGATTTGATTGATTGAATGACTTCTCAAAGGTGCCTATAAATATAAGACCACCAGCACATTGAGAATACACAAATTGAGAATTCTTTGCAAGAGAAAATATTTTGTTATTCACGGATTCAAGAAATCTTTTTAGGTTGTGAGTGTAGTTGTGACTTACATCTGAACTCACATCTAGATTTCATCCAAGGTCTTTGTTGTCCTTCTGTTTAGAACATGTTATTATTGGGAAAGGAATATTGTTCTTGGTTTATAAGTTGGTTTGAACTTGATTTAGTATTTTAATCTTTTTGTTTCACTTTTTCTTGTTTTCTTCTTTAAAACAAATCTTTAATACTGAAAACATTTTTGTGCTTAAAGCCTTGTTTGATGGGACAGAACCAGTAAACATTTAATTCTTTGTGTTCTTTTAATTTACTACGCTGCTTATTGGTGGATGTGTGAACAGTTGTTACTCAAATATTTACTAACATCCGTAATCTGTTCTGTTGAACTGATTTTCTATCTACACTAAACTTTCAATCACTCTGTATGTATAGGTCGAAATAGTGGGACATGACGAGAATAGATAGGGAACCTATTCCCTATGTCGTATTTGAGACTTGTATCTATTTTACTTTGGGCCAAATCCATTAGGACTTGCCCGATTTTTGACCCCATAACGTACTCGATTTATACCGTTCAGCTTAAATACTTAATTAAATAAAAAAAGAAGAAGTTACGGAGATGTTTAATTTAGAAGCCATGAAAGAGCATGAGAGTATCATTGAGCTTCAACAAAGAATTCTAGAACTACAGTACCACTGCAAAAGATGTTCAGCATTAAAAATAACAATTTATTAAATATTTATATAAATTGAATGAAATAGTCATAGAAGATTATACCATCTTGCTAGATGGAGAAGGCTTGAACGCAATTGTGCTGGATTAATACGAGCAAACTATTAACCACATTCTGTCTACTGAGTTCGGTGAACCGAATAATTAAGGTTAGGTTTCCTATTCGCAATAGATAGTCGCATACTTTCTGTAACAATTGGTGAGTAAAAAATTAAGTTTATAGAGAGAAATGTGTGTGTACTGAGGGACAGAGATGTTAGAGAGACGGTAGGCTCAAAGTAGGAGTTTATGAGGTGAACGACGAGCTTTATGCTGTGCTGCGACACCATATTTACCGGCGGCCGATCTTTCCTTAAGGTTCTGCCCTGGGAACAGAGTCAGAGGGAAGAGAAGGGTGGAAATATTATGCGTATGGACGACGCCGAACATTAAAAAATAAAGTACTCCTACATATTTATTCTTTTTTAATTTATTTATGTTTTTGGTATAACTTTTTAGTTTTATACATTAAACTAGAAATAATATCAACATGGGTCCATAGCTCAGTGGTAGAGCAACATGGGTCCATAGTATCAACCAGTTCGAACCCGATTGGGCCCTTTAATTTCTTGTTAATTTTATTACTCACTTTTTGGATAAATTTCTTACTTAATTAATTTGTTTTCTTGATTTCAAGTTATTTATTCATAGTCTTCTGTATTTTAATCTATGTCATTTGTATTTTAATCTATTACTAAATAAAGGGTGAAGTGATTTTGTCATTTTTCCTGCTCAAACTCTCACCTGTACAGCCTCTTGACTACATTCACCAATAACTAAATTACTAAATAAAGGGTGAAGTCATTTTGTCATATTTCCCGCTCAAACTCCCACCTGTATAGCCTCTTGACTACATTCACCAATAACTGAATAAAGGCTAAAGTGATTTCAATCACTTTTCTTCCCGCCTAAGAATGGAAAATTCTAGAGAATTAGATTTGCTAGTTAGTTGGATCAGCTTAAGTCTTATTAAAACTTTTACAGACTAATCAATAGATACATTTACATTAAAAAACGAAATAAATAATACATTTATATCTCTGTCATTGATCACAGAAACAGTGAGATTTTAGGGAATATTAACTTCCCTAATTTGAATCCAATTGGTAAGTTTGGTGAGTGGATTTTGACTCTTTTATCAAAGATTTAAATTCCTATTTGGAAAATGACATTGTTAAATATGTAAATATCTTTTAGACGTGTAAATATATTGTGTTATATTTAGAATATAACTATTATTACTAACAAACCTATTTCCTTCTAAGTGTCATTCTATGTTTCCTTGTAAGAGTTGGATTGCATCAAATAAATAAGGTTTTGATTGATTGAATGACTTCTCAAAGGTGCCTATAAATACAAGATCACCAGCACATTGAGAATACACGAATTGAGAATTCTTTGCAAGAGAAAATATTTTGTTATTCACGGATTCAAGACATCTTTCAAGGTTGTGAGTGCAGTTGTGACTTACATCTGAACTCAAATCTAGATTTCATCCAAGTTCTTTGTTGTCCTTCGGTTTAGAATAGGCTATTATTGGGAAAGGAATATTTTTCTTGGTTTATAAGTTGGTTAGAAATCGATTTAGTATTTTAATCTTTTTGTTTCACTTATTCTTGTTTTCTTCTTTAAAACAGATCTTTAATAGAAAAGTTTTTTACGCTTAAAACCTTGTTTGATGGGACAGAACCAGTAAACGTTTAATTCTTAGTGTTCTTTTATTTTATTACGCTGCTTATTGGTGGATGTGTGAATAGTTGTGACTCAAATGTTTACTAACATCCGTAATCTGTTCTGTTGAACTGATTTTCTATCTACACTAAACTTTCAATCACTCTGCTATGTATATGTCGAAATAGTGGGAAATAACGAGAAGACATGACGAGAATAGATAGGGAACCCATTCCATATGTCGTATTTGAGACTTGTATGTATTTTACTTTGGGCCCAATCCAT
Source organism: Adenophora triphylla var. japonica (assembly GCA_022495995.1). Lineage (NCBI taxonomy): Eukaryota > Viridiplantae > Streptophyta > Magnoliopsida > Asterales > Campanulaceae > Adenophora > Adenophora triphylla. The sequence goes on along the minus strand of JAFEMH010006896.1, from coordinate 101,820 downwards.
TGGGACTTGCCCGGTTTATGACCCCATGTCGTACTCGATTTATACCGTTCAGCTTAAATAATGAATTAAATAAAAAAATAAGAAGAAGTTATGCAGACGTTTAATTTAGAAGCCATGAAAGAGCATGAGAGTATCATCGATCTTCGCAAAGAAGATTCTAGAACTTCGCATTCACCGCAAAAATGTTCAATATTAAAAATAACAATTTATGAAGTATTTATAGAAATTGAATGAAATAGCCATAGAAGATTATACCATCTTGCTCGATGGAAAAGGCTTGAACACAAATGTGATGGATTTATACGAGAAAACTAATAACCACATTCTGTCTACCGAGTTCGGTGAACCGAATAATCATGGCTTGGGTTAGGGTTCCTCTTCGCAATAGACAGTTACACAGACAGTAGGCCCAAAGTAGGAGTTTATGAGGTGAACGGCGAGCTTTATGCCGTACTGCGACACCATATTTACCGGTGGCCGATCTTTCCTTACTGTTCTGCCCTGGGAACAGGGTCAGAGGGAAGAGATGGGCGGGAATAATATGCGTATGGACGACGCCGAACATTAAAAAATAAAGTACTCCTACATATTTATTCTTTTTTTATTTTTTTTATGTTTTTTGTAAAACTTTTTAGTCTTATACATTAAACTAGAAATAGTATCAACATGGGTCCATAGCTCAGTGGTAGAGCAATTGACTGCAGATCAATAGGTCATCAGTTCGAACCCGATTGGGCCCTTTAAATTCTTGTTAATTTTATTACTCACACTCTGGATAAATTTCTTACTTAATTAATTTGTTTTCTTGATTTCATGTTATTTATTCATAGTCATCTGTATTTTAATCAATGTCATTTGTATTTTATTCTATTACTAAATAAAGGGTGAAGTGATTTTGTCATTTTTCCCTCTCAAACTCTCACCTGTACAGCCTCTTGACTACATTCACCAATAACTAAATTACTAAATAATGGGTGAAGTCATTTTGTCATATTTCCCAATCAAACTCTCACCTGTACAGCCTCTTAACCACATTCACCAATAATTAAATAAAGGCTAAAGTGATTTCAATCACTTTTCTTCCCGCCTAAGAATGGAAATTCTAGAGAATCAGATTTGCTACTTAGTTGGATCAGCCTGAGCGTCAATAAAACTTTAACATACTAATCAATAGAAACATTTACATTAACAAATGAAATAATTAATACATTTATAGCTATAGCATTGATCACGGAAACATATAGATTTTAGGGAATATTAACTTCCCTAATTTGAATCCTATTGGTAAGTTTGGTAAGTGAATTTTATGACTTTTTTATCAAAGATTTAGATTCTTATTTGGAAAATGACATTGTTCATTATGTAAATATCTTTTAGACATGTAAATATAATGTGTTATATTTAGAATATAACTAATATTAATAACAAATCTATTTCTTTCAAAGTGTCAATCAATATTTCCTTGTAAGAGTTGGATTGCATCAAATAAATAAGGATTTGATTGATTGAATGACTTCTCAAAGGTGCCTATAAATACAAGACCACCAGCACATTGAGAATACACAAATTGAGAATTCTTTGCAAGAGAAAATATTTTGTTATTCACGGATTCAAGACATCTTTTTAGGTTGTGAGTGCAGTTGTGACTTACATCTGAACTCACATCTAGATTTCATCCAAGTTCTTTGTTGTACTTCTGTTTAGAACAGGCTATTGTTGGGAAAGGAATATTGTTCTTGGTTTATAAGTTAGTTAGAACTTGATTTAGTATTTTAATCTTTTTGTTTCACTTATTCTTGTTTTCTTCTTTAAAACAGATCTTTAATACTGAAAACATTTTTGTTCTTAAAGCCTTGTTTGATGGGACAGAACCAGTAAACGTTTAATTCTTTGTGTTCTTTTAATTTACTACGCTGCTTATTGGTGGACGTGTGAACAGTTGTTAATCAAATGTTTACTAACATCCGCAATCTGTTCTGTTAAACTGATTTTCTATCTACACTAAACTTTCAATCATTCTGTATGTATAGGTCAAAATATTGGGACATGACAAGAATAGATAGGTGTTAGGACCTAACTTTGATCAATGTCTTAGTTAGTTGGTTTTGATAAAGGAATATATATATAGAACAGGGTTTATATCAAAAGATGTTATCTGTCATAATTCTTCACTTTGACAAATATGAGTCGAGTCCGGCTATGATTCTTCCTTATACAATGTTTACAATCAATCAAAAACATGAATCATAGTCACTCTCTAAGTCATCAAGATCATCAAGTGCATCTCAGTCCTTATTAGAGATCCTCTCTGATAGCTAAGCATTGTCATGATCTCGACAAATTATGACTTCAGTCCTCAGACAGCCATCTCCCTGTCTCACACCAGGTTACCACAAACTCAACCAAGTTAGATCCTGCATCTTCACAGCTATCAAGTCCATCAATGAAGACCAATGAAGACCACTGAAGACCTTCTAGAAGCTCTCAGTTCAAGCTCACAGCTCAAGACAGCTCATGAAGACTCGCATGTGGACAAGTGGGACAAAGACCGATCAAAGCTCATTAATGTAGCTGCAACAGTCATATTCCAACGGCTACATTGAAGGGTATAAATAGAGGAGTTCTTCCTCTAACAAAACCACTGAAAAATACTCATTTTCCCAGTCAAAAACCCTTTCCAAACACCCACACACACCTCCTGTAATCCACACACACACACACACACCAATCCTCACCTTTAAAACCCTGTTCCAAACCAAAACCTTCACCCCTAAACCTCTTCACCAACAAAAACAACCCCAGTGTGTTAATTCACAAATCCCAAAACCTAAGACCGTACTTTAGGTGTAGAATCAGTTTGTAATCACTCAAGACTGTACTTTGAGTGTATTAGTTATTTTGTAAAATCTTGAGACTGTACTTCAAGTTGTAAAAGCACTTAAGACTGTACTTTAAGTGTATCCCTAGTTGACTGTACTAATTAGGAAGAGGAAGTTCAAGGAACTTGCCTGAATCAATCATTTGTAATTTTTGTTGATTAAAGATTATAATAAAATTGATCTCACTTGTCAAGTTTGACAGTGGGGGTGGATGTAGGAGGAGTGAACTCGAACCACTTTAAATTCTCTCGTGTTATTACATTTTTGCAATCACATTCACACACTTCGTATTATTTCTTTTCGTGTTTGTTGTCCTACCATTATTTCAAACCTCTTTTATTCCGCCGCACAATTCAAACTATCATCCGACAGCCTAAGTCAATACCATAGCCGCCTCGATCATCTCGCATACCAAGCAAGGGCCTTTCAATTGGTATCGAGCTTGTCTTCACACTCAAAAGTCTAACAACTTGTGAAGGATTCTCTTCAAACCCACCATGCCTCAACCAAGAAGAAATAATGAGAAAGACATCCCTCACATTGATGACTGTGGATCCTTTGAGATCTATGCATCAAAGATAAAAACTTATCTTGATGCAAACAAAGATTTGAACCGGTATGTTCTAGAAAATGAAGTGTCATACCCAACTCAAATCTCAGACCGATGGAGGACCAAGTAAGATCAAATCCCCAAACTTGGTCCGAAGCCGAAAAGCAATTGGTAAGTGCAAACTTGAAAGTCAAGAACATTCTTCAAAAGAGTGTAAATGACTCTCTAGCCCAAGAAATTGCTAAGGAACCAAATGCCGAACCGCATGGGCTCTTATTCAAACCAAGTTCACTAAACACTCCAAGTGTTAGGACACAAAACTTGTACAACTTGCTTAGGCAATTAGACAATTTTAAGTTCTACCCTGGAGAAAAGGTGAGTGCTGCTCGCCCAAGGTTTGAGAACCTTGTTAGATCAATTACCGATCATGGAAAAACATTTGAACAACAAGATCTCTCGCCTCAAGATTTACTCAAATCTCCCTCAAGAATATGAGAAGGTAGCATTACCTATTAGAGAAGGATCTCGAATGGAGCACCATGACAGCTTGAGCAATATTTTGGAAAGCTTGAAGCCTATGAACCGGAAGGTATGATAAAAATTCCATCAGCCCTCCATTTCACAAACCTTAGCTTTAACCGCACAAGAACCCGTCAACAAGCCAATCACTCACCATGACATTGAGACCATTGTCAACAATGCTCTTCAAAAGATAAACATCAGCTCCAAATCACGTCAACAAACAGATCTCCCAAGAAGACATTCCAAGCCTCATTTCCATGGCTGTCAGAAATGCCATGAAATTTCAAAAGAAATCTTTTGACAAGAAATTCAATCCCTCCACCTCTAATGCCCAACAAGACAAACTACAAGAAGACAATTGATTGCTTCAATTGTGGAAAGCAAGGACATTACTCATCCGATTGCCCCGAACCAAGGAAACCTAGGGACAATCGTACGCCTAAGAAGATGACCTACTCAAAAGAGATCATTCACACCTCTAAGTGCAACCGCTACAATTGCTCCAAAAATAAACATGACAAAAACAAAGAGCAAGTCATGATTGCCGACTCATCAAAATTCGGTGATGAAGAGTATATGTCAAGTGATGACTAAATTGAAGGAGAAGAAGCCATGATATGCCTTATGGCCGAAGATGATGAAGAATCCGACAATGAGGAAGAGATGGAAGCACTTGCCGCCGCCGATGAACTAAAAGAGGTACATGATTTTAACTCTTTAAATATTGATGGTTTTAAACAATTAGTTTGCACTCTTTTAATTCAAACCAAAAAACAAAAAACTAGCTTTGCTTCATTGGTCAATGAGAACCTTTCCCAATCCTCAACCATTGACAACCTCACAAAAACCATTTCGAGCTTGAAAAAGCATGCCAAGGGCTAAGAGATCAATGCATCATGCTTGAAAAACAAAACATGGATCTCGACAAATGAGACATCTAATAATCATGAAAATTGTCAAAAACTCATTAATCTTGAAAAAGAAAATGATGCTCTTAAAAAGAAAATAGATTCATGGAACATGTCAAGCAAAGCATTATCTCTTTTCACCTACACCCAAAGGCGTCCCAAGTGACAAAACAGGGATTGGTGCCGATGATCCTACACAAAAAGTGTACACTCCTCCCACTGGTGAAAGGGCCATTGAAAAAATGGTTCTAGAAAACCTGAGCTCTGGCAGCTATCAAACTCAAACCTATCCCATTCAAACCAAAGGAAAAGAAAAGGAAATCTTGGGTGGCCCTAGTCAATCAAAGGAAGGACCAAATAAAATTCAAGGAAGCAAGTTAATTTGGGTTCAAAAAGGGACCAATATAAAGGAAGAAGTCAAGCTGCAAAAGGTGCTAGTCCCAAGCCCCGTCGATGCCCAAGGGTTGACAGACAGCCAAGGCATGACAGACAGCCAAGTTCCTCCAAACAACAAAGAACCCCAAGGCAACAAAGATTCTACAACAAGCATAAATACACCAAAAAACAAAAACCTCAATGGCAGTATTCAAATGGAAGAAGCCATGCACATCAAAATGACTCTCCAAGGTCATCCCATTCAAATAATTTTGCTTTCAACCCCAATACAAAGAACCCAAACCACTACTTCAATCCTTCCCAATCCACTGTCCTTACACCTTACATGATGCAAATCATGTCATATTACCATACCCTAAACCAGCTTCTTCAATAAGGGATCAATGAACAATGCTAGGGCTCCAAAGAAAAACTAATCCTTTGGACCCAAAAGAATAAAAAGGGTACCATAAATCTTATTTTTTGTTTTGCAGGTATCCAGGAAAGGTCTCTGGTATTTAGATAGTGGTTGTAGTAGACATATGACCTTCAATAAAGACTGGCTGCAACAATATTCCCCTAAAAATGGTCCAAATGTAACCTTTGGTGACAATTCCCAAGCTAAGGTCAAAGGATCAGGAAATCTTGTTACAAAAGATATCATTTTTACAAATGTATCCTATGTAGAAGGTCTCAAACACAATTTGATCGCATTAGTCAAATCTCGTGATAAGGGATATCATGTTGTTTGTACTAAAGACAAATGCACTGTTAAAGATAAAAACAATAAAGTCATCCTAACTGGATCAAGAAAAGGAAATCTCTATTGCTTGAACTTAGAGATTGTGGAAACTTCAAATGCTCATCGCCTTCGTCTTTCAATCAATCGATATGTCATGGCTATGGCACAAGAGATTGGCTCACCTCAATCACAAAACCATTTCCAAGCTTGCAAGTTCCAATCTTGTCGAGGTCTACCAAAGATCCCATTCAAAAAGGATAAACTTTGCAAAGCATGCCAATGTGGGAAGCAAAAGAAATCTTCATTCAAACCCAAGACCAAGTTGGACACCTCAAGACCTATTGAACTGCTTCATATGGATCTTTTTGGACCCATAAGAACTAGATCTTTAGGAGGAAAAAGATACTCCCTAGTTGTTGTTGATGATTTCACAAGATTCACTTGGATCATTCTTCTTGAATCCAAAAGTGACACCCTTAGCTGTCTGATAAAGCTATTCAATAAAATTCAAAATCAAAAGGGACATCCATCATCAAGATCAGATCCGACCATGGGAAAGAATTTGAGAACACCGGAGTGGAAGAATATTGTGATTCAAAAGGCATAGATCACAACTTTTCAGCCCCAAGAACTCCACAAAGAAAATGGTGTTGCAGAAAGGAAAAACAGAACAACTGTGAGGCAAAGAAGAACAATGCCGTCGAACATAATCTCCCAAAATATTTTTGGGGTGAAGTCACATTACCGGCTGTGTATGTTCAAAACAAAACCCTGATCAACAAATTTCACAAGAAGACTCCATATGAATTATGGAACAACAAAGTCCCTACCATTTCCTACTTTCACAGCTTTGGAAGTAGATGCTTCATTCACAACAATGGCAAGAACAATTTGGACAAATTTGACTCCAAAAGTGATGGAGGAATTTTTCTTGGATACTCTAACACAAGCAAAGCTTATAGAGTGTACAACAAAAGAAGACTTGTTGTGGAAGAATCTATTCATGTTGACTTTGATGAAAACAATGATCAAAGTATAACTGAATTATGTGATTTTGATGAAGGTTTGGGAAATCTAGATAATCTCCCTGAATCATCCCCCATTCTTGATTCAACTATTCTCAGTCATGAACTAGATTCATCAAACCTTCCATACATGGTTCCAAGAAATTCATCTGACAGCCATCCTATGCCAGACAGCCATCCCAATTCCTCATCTAATCCATCTTCTAACCTCCTTCCATCTTCATCCAATAGTCCTCCTTCTCCTCCCAAAACCAATGATGAAACCACCATTACCCATATCATTCCACCCAATAAAGATCTTTACATCAGCCTTCAAATTGATAAAACCCCAGTCCCAGACAACATTCCTTTTCTCATGAGTGCATTCATATCCCAAGTGGAACCAAAGAAGATAAATGAAGCACTCCAAGATGCTGACTGGATTGAAGCCATGGAAGAAGAACTAGAGCAGTTTGAAAGAAACAAAGTATGGCAACTTGTTCCTAAACCAAGAAATCAAACTGTTATTGGAACAAGATGGGTTTTTAGAAACAAGATGAATGAAGAAGGTGTTGTAATTAGAAACAAGGCCAGACTGGTTGCTCAAGGGTATAGACAAGAAGAAGGCATTGACTATGATGAGACCTTTGCACCTGTTGCAAGACTTGAAGCTATAAGGCTATTTCTTGCCTATGCTTCATTCAAGAAGATGAAAGTTTTTCAGATGGATGTCAAGAGTGCATTTCTAAATGGAGTTTTAAATGAAAAAGTGTTTGTATCTCAACCCCTGGTTTTGAGCATCCAAAATTCCACGATCATGTATTCAAACCGAACAAAGCATTGTATGGGCTTAAACAAGCACCTAGAGCTTGGTATGACACCCTATCTAGATATCTTCTTGGAAAAGGATTCACCAAAGGACATATTGATAACACCTTGTTTATCAAAAAATATGGAGATGATCAGTTGCTCATCCAAGTCTATGTTGATGACATAATCTTTGGCTCATCAAATGAGAACTTGTGCACTGAATTTGGAGATATCATGAAGGATCAGTTTGAAATGAGCATGATTGGTGAGCTCACCTTCTTCCTAGGCCTTCAAGTCAAGCAAATGAAGGAAGGAATCTTCATCAACCAAGCCAAATACTCAAGGGAAATGATCAAAAAGTTTGACATGCAAACCGCATCCCCGCTAAAACTCCCTTGTCAACCACAACCAAGCTTCATGCTGATCAAGATGGTCAAAGTGTAAATCCAACACTTTACGAAGCTACATAGGATCTCTCCTATATCTCGACGGCTTCAAGACCAGACATAATGTTTAGTGTATGTCTATGTGCTAGGTTTCAAGCTAATCCCAAAGAATCTCATCTCTCACTGTCAAGAGAATTTTGAGATATATCAAAGGAACCCCGATTTTGGCCTATGGTATCCCACTTTGAATCCCCATTCTCCCTAGTTGGATTCACCGACTCCGACTATGCAGGGTGCAATCTAGACAGAAAATCCACTAGTGGTGGATGCCAGTTTGTTGGATCAAGGATTATCTCATGGTCAAGCAAAAGCAAACCTCGCTTGCAACCTCAACCGCCGAGGCCGAGTACATTGCTTTGCAGGCTTGTGTTGTTCACAAATCATTTATCTTAAAAGTCAACTTCAGGACTTTGGAGTTAATTTAGCAAACATTCTTATCTTTTGTGACAACTCTAGCACAATAGCAATGACTGAGAATCCTGTTAAACATTCTAAAACCAAGCACATAGAAGTAAGACATCACTTCATAAGAGATCATGTTGAAAAAGGGAATATCAACCTTGCAAAAGTTTGCACTGAGAACAATGTCTCTGATATTCTCACAAAAGCCATGGATGAAAAAAGATTTGAACTATTAAGAGCCATGCTTGGGATGATTAATATGCCAAAATAAAAGGGGTGTTCTTCTTAAACAAAAGAGGATTACAAACAGAGTAATGCTATCACAATGTTGCCTGATAGCTATTACCTCATACACATTCCTAACAAGCCATCCACTGACAGCTATCAATCCAAAAGCCTTGAAAACCAAAAACAACAAAAACTTACAACAAAAACATACAAACAACCCATCAAATTCTTCTCTCTCATCTCAACTTACCCAACAAAAACTTCTTCCAAACCAAACAAATCTCAGATCCACTCTTTTCTCTTCAATCCTTCTCCTCTGCTGTCAGACATTCTTTGGAAATGTCACAGTCTCCCTGAACCCTCCTCCACCGGCACTCATTCCTTCATTTCTAGCCTCCTGAGTTGATTGCAAGGTTTGTTGGTACCTCTGCAACCACCTTTGGATGCCTCTCCAAGAAAGGATCAATGGAAGTGATCGAATATTGGAGAGAAGGACTTGCTCTTCTAGGCCACCACTCTTCAACTGGATCATATGGCTGAAGCAATCCCTCCATTGGAGTAACAAAGCTAAATTCTCCTGAAAAAGAACCATTCCCTGTGATTGCAAATGGTTGACCAACATTTGACTCCACCCTCTCCACAGTAGGTGCTCTTGCAGGACTGAAGCAACCTACAACCTGGTTGAACAGGTATGAGATGGTTGAAGAAGGAGATATATGCACTCCTGCAAAGTTATCTCCTCTACCTTCCAACAAACCAACTCTTGGAGAAAGAGAATCCCTGCTCACAGGTGTATAAAGCTTATCTTGCTCAACCCTCTTTCTGACAGCTAAGCTTCTCTCCTTAGCTGTCTGAGCTCTGTCCTGCTTTACCAACTCCCCCAATGTGTATACCCTTTCTACCTTACTCCTTCCCTTACTTGACTCTCCTTGATCTACTTTGATTGTCTTCCCAAAAAGTCTTATTCCTTCACCCTCCTTACTGTCAATCTTTTCCCTGACAGCTACCTCCTTCATTTCTATGTCTTCATCAACCCTCACTCTATTCTTCTTACCCTTATCATTCACTCTCTCTGAACTTTCAACAATGTTGAAAGTCTCTCTATCTATCTCCATCTCATCACTAATCAAATCATCCTCACCATTTTTCCCAAAGACCAACTGTTTAGCTGTTTGAGCCATAACCTTTGGATTAAACTTTGAAGAAAATCTTCCCATTTTTGTTTGTAAATCAATCTGAATAATTTTCCTCTGAAGTTTTCATTGTTTTATAGGCAAATTTTCACCTAGCTATCTCGGGACGGCAATCATCATTCAAACTAGCTTAACTGTCAGAGATTTCTTTTCTCAACGGCTACTAGGTTAAAGCATACTTTAAGTGATTTGATCGTGTTAATTGCTCACAATTGTCACTTCCTTTGCCGCCTCTTCCACTGCAAATCTCCTTGAAAAAGAAAATGTTCTTCTTGTGTTTTGTGGGAATAAATGTCTCAACATGGGGAAGGGTAAAAACCACTGTTCATATGAACAGTTACTTAACTTTGTAACCCCCAATGCTCATTAAAACCCACGTACCACTCATCATTTATCTCTCTCTCTCTTTCGCAATCACCAAAATTCCTTTTTCCTTAACCCTCAGTTTAAATTTCTTCTCTTTCCCTCTCCAATCTACCATCGTATTTCTCCAACCCTAATTCTTTTTCAAAGCATCAATGGCAGACCCAAAAGCAATGTACCCAGATGCTCATGGCTACTTCATCAAACCCAACTTCTATGACTCTGAAGTTGGAATCCTCATCAAAGAACTGCTTGAGGTAAATGAATTACTTGATTTTATGGGAGATAAACCCCCAATTTATGAAGAACTCTGCAGAGAAATTTATTTGGTAGGAAGAAGAAACAATGAAGATAATTCAATAACTGCCACAATAGAAAATGAAGAGATAACTATCACTCAAGATATGGTTAGTGATGTCTATGGAATCCCAAATAAAGAAGATGCTGTGAAAAATATATGGGATAGAGGATCAGAAAGATTAAAGACTGTATATGAAAAATTTCTTGGTCTTAAAGTAACTGACTTCAAAGCTGTTCAAGACAAAGCTATGGTGAAGAACAAAGATGATATCTTCAAGTCAACATTGATGGATGTGGTCAACAAAGCCATTGATGGCAAACAATCCTCATTTGACCAAATGGGATCAAATGAGTGGAAGCAGATGCTCAGCCTAATGACCAAGGATACAAATTGGTGCATTGTCCTTCTCCATAATTTCCAACTTCTTTGTCTCATCCTCTACTCTCAAATTCAAGAAGCAAGGTGGAAGGATGAACAACTTCAGATTCATGAGTGGAATCCTTAAAGTTCTAATTCCAAAGCTCAAACCTGCTCTATCCAAGAAATGGCCGAAGACGGTAAGGCCGAGAAACAAGATGTTTCAATGAAAGAACCTTTTCATTGAAACAAAAGAAGGGAATTGTTATGAAGGCTGGGGATATGAGCCTTGAAAGTTTCAAAGAAGCCCAAGAGAAAATGCTTGAAGAAACAAGAATAAAGCTTAATCATTGGAAAGATTTGATAGCTTTGGCTACTAGTAGGAGAATGAAAAGAGGAGTAAAGACCAATGTCAAGAAAACTGGAGTGCTCAAGAGAACTGTGGTATCTCCTAGCAAAAAGAGCAAAAGCAAGGATGATCTCGATAGGCGACAGTGAAGGAACCATCTCTGACAGCCATGCTAAGAATGTTGAAGAAAGAGGAGATGTTGATAGCCATGAGGTTGACACTATGGATCAAGATGATGTTGGTGATGCTAACATAGATCCTCAAGAGCTTCAGGCAGCTCTTGCCCTATCCAAAACCCTTCACAAAGGAAAGCAATCTCAGACGGACTATCTCCTCGGTCAATGACAACTACCAGATCAAAGGTACAATCTTCCTTAACCATTCCTTCTAAATCATTACCAAAGAAAAGAAAACTTGAAAAGAAAGCCCCCAAATAAAAGAAAACCAAAATATCTACCCCTTCCATTTCCCAAAATCCACACCAACTCGGGTCATCAATCAGCCATTGAAGCTATCCTCAATCTCAAAGAACCATTAGATAAGCAACCTTTAAGGGGAACATTGATGAGAATATCCCCTCTACCCAACCTCAACAGCTAGCTAAAATCCCGAGAGCAATTGAGGCTATTGAGTTGGATGGAAACCCCGACACCGAAAATTTGTTCTTTTGTATCTTAAGGACTTTTTGAGTGAGGAAGAATCTGTAGTGGCCCTAGATGAACTCAGACTTAGGTTAATGCAGAAAAGAAGTGGACCAGGTGAGTCATCTAGAAACCCCAAGGTGACAGCTATGAATGTAGATAGCCATACCTTCCCTTCCATTCCTGAGACCGAACTCCGTAAATGATCCCGCCCCAACTGTTGAAATTGAAAGGGGGAATCTTGATAATACTTCTAAGGTCATTCAAAATCTCAAGAAGGTTGGAGTTGAGATTAATCCCATTCTTGTCTCAAAAGGAGACTCAATTGTGAATGCTTGCAAAGGTCTTGAGCTTGATGGAACTCAAGAAAATGAGGAAGCTATGATAGCTATCCTTGAGAAAAGGTTGGCAAAAAGTGAAGTAAGGGCAGCCTTGAATCTCCTTAAATCTCAATTCACTTCCAGGTCTCTTAATCAAAGTCTTGGCCAAACCTCTGAGTCAATCCCAACTGTTTCAACCCAATCCTCTGCACCCTCCAAGCCACCTTCTCCAATTCCGAAAATGAACCTTTTGAAGCCTCTCCACAAAGTCCAATACCTGGGCCGGACAAGGTCAAGACATATCGGCAGTGATCCCATTCCTAACATCCTCACAGTTCCCAAGTCATTCTATTCCTCCAAATCCAAATCAATCCTTCCTTCCCAAAAGGGAACCTTGGATGCTTAGTCATGGAATTGATTTCTCTATGTCTTCCATCAAAGCAAAGAAGGACAAGGTTACCCCATGTAACTCACATCCCGAAATAGCAAATCCCTTCACCTATCCAAAATTCTGGGAACTGTCAAGAAATGGTTTGATTGTTGTAGCAAGAAATCTTGCGGGTTAGTGTTCTTTGCATATGAAAAATGGCAACCGTCAAGAACCTCATCCACATCCAACTTTGTTCATCAAATCCCATCCTTCCCAAAGTTCATCACTCCCAATACTCTTCTTGATTGGGAAATTCTTTTGACCCAACTCATCTCTCCATCACTCAATTCTTGCTTGTATATGCCAAAGGGTTTAGTCTTCACCCTGTGCATTGACCTTGCAAAAACACTTTTCCTTTCCTTTGTTTGAACAAAAGTGTGCCATTATGCTTTTATTAAGCAAAAGCTGTCAACATCTTTTCCCCAACTCTTAATCCAGGAATTGAGCCATACCTCTCACCTTTCATCACTTTGTAGATCCTATTAACTTCACCTCACCCAATGAAAACTCTCATTTCAAAAACTTGGTCTCTATTCACCGAGATCAAAGAATTCAGATCTTCCATTCTTTGTCGATCAAAGCAGAGCGAAGCTGTTATTGATCTTTCCTCGGACTCGACGGCTATGATAATGATAGTGATAATGATGCTCCCTCGAAGCCCCCGATCAAGACTCTCCAACAATATTTCCATCCCCTACGGTTTCCAATCCTCCTCAAGGCAATTCACTCAGTCCTTCACCGTTGCTCAAGTATCGATTCACCACAACCAGATCAATCCGGTGTGCCCATGCAGAGCAAGAAAACCAGGGAACAAGAAGAAACATTTGTGGGGCACAATGAGAATCGAAATGATCAAATACCCCTTAGAAGATCTCAGCTGAAGTCAAAGGAAGACAAATTCTTCAAGTATGATGAAAGGATGTCCTGGGAATGGAACAATGAGTTCTTCTACAGAGGAGTTGAGCTCGAAATGAGAAGAGAGCTAGAGGATGAAAGAAATCGTATTCTATCGGCCCGGACAAGAAAGAGATGAATTCTATGATCAATTGGCCGATGAATAATTGTATTTGTTGTGGAACATTTTTTTTTGGTTAAAGACAATTTGTTTGGTTTGCCTCGAATTGTATGACGTATTTTGTAAACTCTTCTCATCCCGAGATTAATTCCAAGTCTTCAATCTCATTTTGATTTCCTCCGCCCGATATGATTCCTTGGATTACTTCTTTTTATTATTTCTCTTATCAACTGTGAAAACATGTTCTAAATAAATCTTCCTTTACCAAAAAGGGGGAAATTGTTAGGACCTAACTTTGATCAATGTCTTAGTTAGTTGGTTTTGATAAAGGAATATATATATAGAACAGGGTTTATATCAAAAGATGTTATCTGCCATAATTCTTCACTTTGACGGCTATGAGTCCATAAACCTATGATTCTTCCTTATACAATGTTTACAATCAATCAAAAACATGAATCATAGTCACTCTCTAAGTCATCAAGATCATCAAGTGCATCTCGGTCCTTATTAGAGATCCTCTACTCGATAGCTAAGCATTGTCATGATCTCGATGCCTATGACTTCGAGTCCTCGGAGACAAGCCATCTCCCTCGTCTCACACCAGGTTACCACAAACTCAACCAAGTTAGATCCCGCATCTTCACGGCTATCAAGTCCATCAATGAAGACCAATGAAGACCATTGAAGACCTTCTAGAAGCTCTCGGTTCAAGCTCACAGCCTCAAGACGGCTCATGAAGACTCGCATGTGGACAAGTGGGACAAAGACCAGTCAAAGCTCATTAATGTAGGCTGCAGTCATATTCCAACGGCTACATTGAAGGGTATAAATAGAGGAGTTCTTCCTCTAACAAATCCACTGAAAAATACTCATTTTCCCAGTCAAAAACCCTTTCCAAACACCCACACACACCTCCTGTAATCCACACACACACACACACCAATCCTCACCTTTAAAACCCTGTTCCAAACCAAAACCTTCACCCCTAAACCTCTTCACCAACAAAAACAACCCCAGTGTGTTAATTCACAAATCCCAAAAACCTAAGACCTGTACTTTAGGTGTAGAATCGGTTTGTAATCACTCAAGGCGTACTTTGAGTGTATTAGTTATTTTGTAAAATCTTGAGGCTGTACTTCAAGTTGTAAAAGCACTTAAGATTTGTACTTTAAGTGTATCCCTAGTTATTTGTACTAATTAGGAAGAGGAAGTTCAAGGAACTTGCTGAATCAATCATTTGTAATTTTTGTTGATTAAAGATTATAATAAAATTGATCTCACTTGTCAAGTTTGACAGTGGGGGTGGATGTAGGAGGAGTGAACTCTGAACCACTTTAAATTCTCTGTGTTATTACATTTTTGCAATCACATTCACACACTTGCATTATTTCTTTGTGTTTGTTGTCCTACCATTATTTCAAACCTCTTTTATTCCGCTGCACAATTCAAACTATCATCTGACAGCTAAGCCAATACCATAGCTGTCTGATCATCTGCATACCAAGCAAGGGCCTTTCAATAGGGAACCCATTTCATATGTCGTATTTGAGACTTGTATGTATTTTACTTTGGGCCAAATCCATTGGGACTTGCCCGGTTTTTGACCCTATGACGTACTCGATTTATACCGTTCAGCTTAAATAATGAATTAAATAAAAAAGAAGAAGTTACGGAGACGTTTAATTTAGAAGCCTGAAAGAGCATGAGAGTATCATTGAGCTTCAACAAAGAATTCTAGAACTACAATACAACTGCAAAAGATGTTCAGCATTAAAAATAACAATTTATTAAATATTTATATAAATTGAATGAAATAGTCATAGAAGATTATACCATCTTGCTAGATGGAGAAGGCTTGAACGCAATTGTGCTTGATTAATACGAGCAAACTATAAACCACATTCTGTCTACTGATTTCGGTGAACCGAATAATTAGGTTTAGGGTTCCTATTCGCAATAGATAGTCGCATACTTTCTGTAACAATTGGTGAGTAAAAAATTAAGTTTATAGAGAGAAATGTGTGTGTACTGCGACACCATATTTACCGGCGGCCGATCTTTCCTTACGGTTCTGCCCGGGGAACAGAGTCAGAGGGAAGAGAAGGGCGGCAATATTATGCGTATGGACGACGCCGGACATTAAAAAATAAAGTACTCCTACATATTTATTCTTTTTTTATTTATTTATGTTTTTGGTATAACTTTTTAGTCTTATACATTAAACTAGAAATAGTATCAACATGGGTCCATGGCTCAGTGGTAGAGCAACATGGGTCCATACTATCAACCGGTTCGAACTCGATTGGGCCCTTTAATTTCTTTTAATTTATTACTCACTTTTTGGATAAATTTCTTACTTAATTAATTTGTTTTCTTGATTTCATGTTATTTATTCATAGTCATGTGTATTTTAATCTATGTCATTTGTATTTTAATCTATTACTAAATAAAGGGTGAAGTGATTTTGTCATTTTTCCCGCTCAAACTCTCACATGTACAGTCTCTTGACTACAATCACCAATAACTAAATTACTAAATAAAGGGTGAAGTCATTTTGTCATATTTCCCGCTCAAACTCTCACCAGTATAGCCTCTTGACTACATTCACCAATAACTGAATAAAGGCTAAAGTGATTTCAAACACTTTTCTTCCCGCCTAAGAATGGAAAATTCTAGAGAATTAAATTTGCTAGTTAGTTGGATCAGCTTAAGCCTTATTAAAACTTTTACAGACTAATCAATAGATACATTTACATTAACAAACGAAATAAATAATACATTTATATCTCTGGCATTGATCACGCAAAGAGTGAGATTTTTGGGAATATTAACTTCCCTAATTTGAATCCAATTGGTAAGTTTGGTGAGTGGATTTTGACTCTTTTATCAAAGATTTAAATTCCTATTTGGAAAATGACATTGTTAAATATGTAAATATCTTTTAGACGTGTAAATATATTGTGTTATATTTAGAATATAACTAATATTACTAACAAACCTATTTCCTTCTAAGTGTCATTCTATGTTTCCTTGTAAGAGTTGGATTGCATCAAAAATAAGGTTTTGATTGATTGAATAACTTCTCAAAGGTGCCTATAAATACAAGACCACCAGCACATTGAGAATAAATGAATATAGAATTGTTTACAAGAGAAAATATTTTGTTATTCACGGATTCAAGACATCATTTAAGGTTTTGAGTGCAGTTGTGACTTACATCTGAACTCACATCTAGATTTCATCCAAGTTCTTAGTTGTCCTTCGGTTTAGAATAGGCTATTATTGAGAAAGGAATATTGTTCTTGATTTATAAGTTGGTTAGAAATTGATTTAGTATTTAATCTTTTTGTTTCACTTATTCTTGTTTTCTTCTTTAAAACAGATTTTTAATAGAATTTTTTTTGCGCTTAAAACCTTGTTTGATGAGACACAACCAGTAAACGTTTAATTCTTAGTGTTCTTTTATTTTATTACGCTGCTTATTGATGGATGTGTGAATAGTTGTGACTCAAATTTTTACTAACATCAGTAATATGTTCTGTTGAACTGATTTTCTATCTACACTAAACTTTCAATCACTCTGCTATGTATAGGTCGAAATAGTGGGAAATAAAGAGAAGACATGATGAGAATAGATAGGGAACCCATTCCCTATGTCGTATTTGATACTTGTATGTATTTTACTTTGGGCCCAATCCATTGGGACTTGCCCGGTTTATGACCCCATGTCGTACTCGATTTATACCGTTCAGCTTAAATAATGAATTAAATAAAAAAAGAAGAAGAAGTTACGCAGGCGTTTAATTTAGAAGCCATGAAAGAGCATGAGAGTATCATCGAGCTTCAGTAAAGAAGATTCTAGAACTTCAGTACCACTGCAAAAGATGTTCAATATTAAAAATAACAATTTATGAAGTATTTATATAAATTGAATGAAATAGCCATAGAAGATTATACCATCATGCTCGATGGAAAAGGCTTGAACGCAAATGTGATGGATTAATACAAGCAAACTATTAACCATATTCTGTCTACCGAGTTCGGTGAACCGAATAATCATGGCTAGGGTTAGGGTTCCTCTTCACAATAGACAGTTGCATACTTTTTGTAACAATTGGTGAGTAAAAAAATTAGGTTTATAGAGAGAAATGTGTGTGTACTAAAGGAGTGAGGTGTTACACAGACAGTAGGCCCAAAGTAGGAGTTTATGAGGTGAACGGCGAGCTTTATGCCGTACTGCGACACTATATTTACCGGTGGCCGATCTTTCCTTACGGTTCTGCCCTGGGAACAGAGTCAGAGGGAAGAGAAGGGCGGGAATAATATGCGTATGGACGACGCCGAACATTAAAAAATAAAGTACTCCTACATAATTATTCTTTTTTATTTATTTATGTTTTTGGTAAAACTTTTTAGTCTTATACATTAAACTAGAAATAGTATCAACATGGGTCCATAGCTCAGTGGTAGAGCAATTGACTGCAGATCAATAGGTCATTGGTTCGAACCCGATTGGGCCCTTTAAATTCTTGTTAAATTTATTACTCACACTCTAGATAAATTTCTTACTTAATTAATTTGTTTTCTTGATTTCATATTATTTTATCATAGTCATCTGTATTTTAATCTAGGTCATTTGTATTTTAATCTATTACTAAATAAAGGGTGAAGTGATTTTGTCATTTTTCCCGCTCAAACTCTCACCTGTACAGACTCTTGACTACATTCACCAATAACTAAATTACTAAATAAAGGGTGAAGTCATTGTTGGGATAGAGGACCAACCAGGTTAGACATCGAAGCAAGGGGGAAAAATTCGTCAGTGGTTGCTGGAGACAAGGGCGGCCGCGCAGGTGGTGTGCACGACCGCGCTCTTGGACAGAGACTTGTGGTTCGGTGGGAATTCTTCGAGGGCGACCGCGCTTGGCATGAGGGCGACCGAGCTAGAGGATTTTACAAAGGCGTTGAAGTTTCTGGATGGTAGCGCGACCGCGCTTTTGCGGAGGGCGGCCGCGCTCGGCCCGTTTTCAGCAGTCCGGAATCCTTGTTTGTCTAGGGTTTGGTTTGTTTCCCTAGGTCATATATAAGCAATGTTCCATCCCCTTTCTCATTGTAACACAAATTTACATATTATAGTGCAAGATCCTGGCTTGGTAGTGCCCCCATACGTAGCCAATCAAATTGGTGAACTGGGTTAACAATTTATGTGTTCTTCTTTGTGATTTATTTCTTGTGCTTGGTTTTGTGTGCTCTAATTGTTCTTGTAGGTTTGCTTGGTAGTGGAGGGCCATATTCACAACAACTGGTATCAAAGCTATTGGTTCCAAGATCAAGGGAGTTGTTCCAAGCAATCAAGAATGGGCAAGGACAAACAGGCGGTTGAGAAATTCGATGGGTCTGACTACGGATACTGGAGGATGCAAATTGAGGATCTCTTGTACAACAAGGATCTCTATAAGCCTCTGAAGGGTGTCAAACCGGAAGAAGAAGATCAGGAAGAATGGGAACTCATGGATCGGAAAGCCCTAGGGGTGGTCAGATCTACTTTGTCAAAGTGGATTGCAAAGACTACTAAGAAGGCGACAACCACCAAGGAGCTATTGGATTATCTTACTGAGAGATTTGAAACTCCATCTGCTGCAAATAAGGTTGATTTGATACGCAAGATGGGTAGTCTCAAGATGCAGAGGGAGGATCCTTGGCTAAGCACATCGATGAGTTTATGGATGTTATAGACTCATTGACAGCGGTGGAGATCAAGTTCGATGATGAGGTTCATACGTGCTTGTTGCTAGCTTCTTTACCAGCAAGTTGGAGCGGAACGGTGACAACGATCAATGCTTCAGCAGGTAAGAAAAAATTGAAGTATGATGATGTTAAAGACTTTCTCTTGGCCGAAGAAAATCGCATGAAGAAGTTGGGGACATCGAGTGCTTCAGGATCGGCTTTAGCTACTACTAGCAAGGGGAAGCTGGGTACTAGCAAACAAGGGAGAACCGAATCTAGGGAGAACGTGGTGAGTGGTAAGGGCAAGACCGGGGAGACCAAAGACAAACCAAAGGTTGCAAAGGGGATACATTCGGTGCTATTATTGTAAGGAATTGGGACACTACAAGAGGGATTGTCCAAATCGTAAGGGCAATTCGGTGAATGTGACGGTCGAAGGTGACGATGTACTGGTTCTGAGTGTTAGTAGTGCACTAGAATCATGGGTGCTGGATTTGGGGGCATCATTCCACTCTTGCGGGCATAAGGAAGAGATGGAGAATTACACTTCCGGTGATTTCGGTAAGGTCTATCTGGCGGATGGCGAGCCTTTGGAAATCAAGGGAAAGGGGGATGTCAGAATAGGAGCATCGAACGGGAAGGTCTTACATCTGAACGGGGTCAGACACATTTCGGGTTTGAAAAAGAACCTACTTTCAGTTGGGCAGTTGGACGAAGAAGGTTACAAGGTGACATTCGGCCGCAGAAACTGGGTTATTACCAAGGAGGATTGTGAGATCGCTCGAGGTAATAAGGAGGGTACATTGTATTTGGCAAACAACACCAAGGATAGTATTGCGGTGGCGGCAGCCAAGGGTGATACTGATTTGTGGCACTGTCGATTGGGTCACATGAGTGAGACGGGGATGAAGGTGCTTTGTTCAAAGGGACTACTATAGGGCTTGAAGACAGTCAACGTGGGGATCTGTGAAGATTGTATGTTTGGCAAACAGGGGAGAAATAATTTCTCGAGGACAGGTAGGGGTTTGAGGGAAGCAAAGTTAGAATTGGTTCACACGGACTTGTGGGGGCCATCTCTGGTAACATCTCTGGGTGGTGCGTCATATTACATGACCTTTATTGATGATTTTACAAGGAAGGTTTGGGTCTATTTCTTGAAGGGGAAAGATAAGGCTTTCGAGGTGTTCAAGAAGTGGAGGGCCTTGGTGGAGAATCAGACAGGACTTAAGCTTAAGTGCTTGAGATCAGACAATGGTGGAGAGTATGAGCTCGGGGAGTTTAGGGAATATTGTGCTGCGAATGGTATTCGTATGGAGAAGACTCCAAAGCGGACACCACAACTCAACGGGGTAGCAGAGAGGATGAACAGAACATTGAATGAGCGAGCTAGAAGTATGAGATTAAAGTGTGGACTTCCGAAGACGTTTTGGGCATATGCAGTTGATACGGCGGCTTTCTTGATCAATCGGGGACCATCGGTACCATTGGGGAATGGAATTCCAGAGGAAGATTGGAGTGGCAAGCAGGTAAATCTGTCCTTTCTTCGCATATTTGGCTGCGTTTCTTATGTTCATGTTGATTCTGCTGAGAGAACTAAATTAGATGCAAAATCTGTTAAGTGTACGTTTATTGGGTATGGCGGGGATGACTTCGGGTATAAGTTTTGGGATGACCAAAACCATAAAGTTATTCGTAGTCGAGATGTGGTATTCAATGAACAGGTATTGTACAAGGACAGAAAGGGGGCATCTGATGACACTAGTTCGGAACCGGAAATTGCAGAGGTGGATATTCCAAACTCGGGTGGGAGCAGAACGGTTCATGATGACCATGGTCAGGAGGTCACTGAAGATGAACCACGTACTCTGGAACCAGGATATTCCGCTGCGTAGATCCAGGTTGCGTGGATCGCCCGACGGGTATACTCCTTCCAATTATTATTTGCGGTGACAGATAATGGGGAACCAGGAATGTTATGCGAGGCATTCGTAGTAGTACACTTTGTAACAAGTGGAAAGCTGCGATGGATGATGAGATAGACTCATTGAAGGCCAACAAAACTTGGGAGTTGGTGAACTACCTAAGGGAAGAAGGCCTTTGCATAACAAGTGGGTTTACGGGATCAAGGAGGAAGCGGACGGTAGCAAGCGTTACAAGGCAAGGCTGGTTGTAAAAGGGTTTCAGCAGAAGTACGGTATTGACTACACCGAGGTATTCACTCCGGTTGTGAAGATGACCACTATCAGAATGGTTCTGGGGATAGTAGTGGTGGACAACTTGTTGCTTGAACATATGGATGTGAAGACAACCTTTCTTCATGGGGACTTGGAGGAAGAAATTTACATGGTACAGCCAGAGGGTTACTTGTCTAAGGGTAGCGAGGAGCTAGTTTGCAGATTGACTAAGAGCTTGTATGGCCTTAAACAAGCTCCTAGACAGTGGTACAGAAAGTTTGATGGGTTCATGCACGACATTGATTTTATCAGATGTGAAGCAGATCATTGTTGCTACTTCAAGAACACGGACAATGGGTATATAATCTTGCTGTTATATGTGGACGACATGCTAATAGCGGGCTCTAGTAGTAGAGAGGTGAACATATTGAAGACTCAGTTGCCAGAACGGTTCGAGATGAAGGATTTGGGAGAGGCCAGAAAAATCTTGGGCATGCGGATTGACCGGGATAGGGAGTCGGGCAAGTTGGTTCTTTCACAAGCAGAATACGTTGAGAAAGTCTTAGCAAGGTTTTATATGGAAGAGGCGAAGCCAACAGGGACACCATTGGGTATGCACTTCAAGCTATCCGAGAAGAACTCGCCTATGGGCAAGGAGGAGCGTGATAAGATGGAGAGAACTCCATATGCTTCAGCAGTGGGGAGTCTCATGTATGCAATGGTGTGTACAAGGCCGGACATTGCACATGCGGTGGGAGTAGTCAACCGGTTTATGGGCAATCCAGGAAAGCAACATTGGGAAGCGGTTAAATGGATCCTGCGCTACTTGAAGGGTACTGCTGGTAAGGCTCTGTGTTTCTCGAGCAAGGAAGTGGTGTTAGCGGGTTATGTTGATGCGGAATTGGCATCGAGTGATCTTGATAAGAGGAGAAGTACTACGGGTTATGTGTTTACATTGGGTGGTACGGCAATCTCCTGGGCTTCTAAGTTGCAGAAGATCGTGGCTCGATCGGCTACGAAGCGAAAATGTAGCGATGTGAGAAGCAAGTAAAGAGATGGTATGGCTGAAGAACTTCTTGGGTGAACTTGGGAAGACACGAAGTGGTAACGTTCTCTACAGCGACAGTCAGAGTACAATTCACTTGGCTAGAAATCCAGCATTTCATTCGAGGACGAAGCACATTGAAGTGAGGTTTCACTACGTCAGACATCTCTTGGAGGAGAAGATCTTAAGGCTAGAGAAGATATTGGGATCGGAGAACCCGGCTGACATGTTGACAAAGGTTGTGAACCTTGAGAAATTGAAGTTGTGCAAAGCTTCAATTGGGCTTGGAGAATAGGAGAGGAGGATGGCACTACCATGATCGAGGTGAGCACTAGGAGGACACCAAGGATGAGTTGAAGAACGGATACGGGGCTTGTATATGTGGTTGATCTCTAGGTGGGAGATTGTTGGGATAGAGGACCAATCGGGTTAGACATCGAAGCAAGGGGGAAAAATTCGTCAGTGGTTGCTGGAGACAAGGGCGGCCGCACAGGTGGTGTGCGCGACCGCGCTCTTGGACAGAGACTTGTGGCTCGGTGGGAATTCTTCGAGGGCGATCGCGCTTGGCATGAGGGCGACCGCGCTGGAGGATTTTGGATGGTAGCGCGATCGCGCTTCTGCGGAGGGCGGCCGCGCTCGGCCCGTTTTCAGCAGTCCGGAATCCTTGTTTGTCTAGGGTTTGGTTTGTTTCCCTAGGTCATATACAAGCAATGTTCCGCCTCCTTTCTCATTGTAACACAAATTTACATATTATAGTGCAAGATCCTGGCTTGGTAGTGCCCCCAGACGTAGCCAATCAAATTGGTGAACTGGGTTAACAATTTCTGTGTTCTTCTTTGTGATTAATTTCTTGTGCTTGGTTTTGTGTGCTCTAATTGTTCTTGTAGGTTTGCTTGGTAGTGGAGGGCCATATTCACAACAGTCATTTTGTCATATTTCCCAATCAAACTCTCACCTGTACAGCCTCTTAACCACATTCACCAATAATTAAATAAAGGCTAAACTGATTTCAATCACTTTTCTACCCGCCTAAGAATGGAAATTCTAGAGAATCAGATTTGCTACTTAGTTGGATCAGTCTAAGCCTCATTAAAACTTTTAATATACTAATCAATTGATACATTTACATTTATAGCTCTAGCATTGATCATGAAAACTATTAGATTTTAGGGAATATTAACTTCCCTAATTTGAATCCTATTGGTAAGTTTGGTAAGTGGATTTTATGACTTTTTTTTATCAAAGATTTAGATTCTTATTTGGAAAATGACATTGTTCAATATGTAAATATCTTTTAGACATGTAAATATATTGTGTTATATTTAGAATATAACTAATATTAATAACAAATCTATTTCTTTCTAAGTGTCAATCAATGTTTTCTTGTAAGAGTTGGATTGCATCAAATAAATAAGGATTTGATTGATTGAATGACTTCTCAAAGGTGCCTATAAATACAAGACCACCAGCACATTGAGAATACACAAATTGAGAATTCTTTGCAAGAGAAAATATTTTGGTATTCAAGGATTCAAGACATCTTTTTAGGTTGTGAGTGCAGTTGTGACTTACATCTGAACTCACATCTAGATTTCATCCAAGTTCTTTGTTGTCCTTCTGTTTAGAACAGGCTATTATTGGGAAAGGAATATTGTTCTTGGTTTATAAGTTGGTTAGAACTAGATTTATTATTTTAATCTTTTTGTTTCACTTATTCTTGTTTTCTTCTTTAAAACAGATCTTCAATACTGAAAACATTTTTGTGCTTAAAGCCTTGTTTGATGGGACAGAACCAGTAAACGTTTAATTCTTTGTGTTCTTTTAATTTATTACGCTTCTTATTGGTGGATGTGTTAACAGTTGTTACTCAAATGTTTACTAACATCTGTAATCTGTTTTGTTGAACTGATTTTCTATATACACTAAACTTTGAATCACTCTGTATGTATAGGTCGAAATAGTGGGACATGACGAGAATAGATAGGGAACCTATTCCCTATGTCGTATTTGAGACTTGTATGTATTTTACTTTAGGCCAAATCCATTGGGACTTGCCCAGTTTTTGACCCCATGACGTACTCGATTTATACCGTTCAGCTTAAATAATGAATTAAATTAAAAAAGAAGAAGTTACGGAGACGTTTAATTTAGAAGCCATGAAAGAGCATGAGAGTATCATTGAGCTTCAACAAAGAATTCTAGAACTACAGTACCACTGCAAAAGATGTTCAGCATTAAAAATAACAATTTATTAAATATTTATATAAATTGAATGAAATAGTCAAAGAAGATTATACCATCTTGCTGGATGGAGAAGGCTTGAACGCAATTGAGATGGATTAATACGAGCAAACTATTAACCAAATTCTGTCTACCGAGTTCGGTGAACCGAATAATCAGGGCTAGGGCTAGGGTTAGCGTTCCTCTTCACAATGGACAGTCGAATACTTTCTGTAACAATTGTTGAATAAAAAAATTAGGTTTATAGAGAGAAATGTGTGTGTACTTAGGGAGAGAGGTGTTACACAGACGGTACGCCCAAAGTAGGAGTTTATGAGGTGAACGGCGAGCTTTATGCCGTACTGCGACACCATATTTATCGGCGGCCTATCTTTCCTTACGATTCTGACCTGGGAACAGAGTCAGAGGGAAGAGAAGGGCGGGAATAATATGCGTATGGACGACGCCGGACATTAAAAAATAAATTACTCCTACATATTTATTCTTTTTTATTTATTTATGTTTTTGGTAAAACTTTTTAGTCTTATACATTAAACTAGAAATAGTATCAACATGGGTCCAGGGTCCATAGCTCAGTGGTAGAGAAATTGACTGCAGATCAATAGGTCACCGGTTCGAACCCGATTGGGCCCTTTAAATTCTTGTTAATTTTATTACTCACTTTCTGGATAAATTTTTTACTTAATTAATTTGGTTTCTTGATTTCATGTTATTTATTCATAGTCATCTGTATTTTAATCTATATCATTTGTATTTTAATCTATTACTAAATAAAGGGTGAAGTGATTTTGTCATTTGGAAGCATTCTCGGGATTGAAAATCATTTAGTCAATTATTCATCATTTAGTAATGTCTTTGAAAATATAGATTTTCATCAAAAACAAGGATGGTACATTCAGCCTATACTACTTCTCACGATCAAGCAAGTAGTATTTGCATTCTTTACTAATACGACCTATCTCTTAAGGTTCCGTTAATGGTAATCCTGCCTGTAATGAACGGGCAACCCAGCTTTTTTCTCGAGGTTTCCATATAACTAGTACGAATCCATTAGTGCTTGTAATCTGTTCTGTTGAACTGATTTTCTATCTACACTAAACTTTCAATCACTGTGCTATGTATAGGTCGAAATAGTGGAAAATAACGAGAATAGATAGGAAACCCATTCCCTATGTCGTATTTGAGACTTTTACGTATTTTACTTTGGGCCCAATCCATTGGGACTTGCCCGGTTTATGACCCCATGTCGTACTCGATGTATACCGTTCAGCTTAAATAATGAATTAAATAAAAAAAGAAGAAGAAGTTATGTAGATGTTTAATTTAGAAGCCATGAAAGAGCATGAGAGTATCTTCGAGCTTCATCAAAGAAGATTCTAGAACTACAGCACCACTGCAAAAGATGTTCAGCATTAAAAATAACAATTTATGAAATATTTATATAAATTGAATGAAATAGTCATAGAAGATTATACCATCTTGCTAGATGGAGAAGGCTTGAACGCAATTATGTTGGATTAATACGAGCAAACTATTAACCACATTCTGTCTACTGAGTTCAGTAAACCGAATAATTAGGGTTAGGGTTCCTATTCGCAATAGACAGTCGCATACTTTCTGTAACAATTGGTGAGTAAAAAATTAAGTTTATAGAGAGAAATGTGTGTTTACTGAGGGAGAGAGGTGTTAGAGAGACGGTAGGCTCAAAGTAGAAGTTTATGAGGTGAACGACGAGCTTTATGCTGTACTGCGACACCATATTTACCAGCGGCCGATCTTTCCTTACGATTCTGCCCTGGGAACAGAGTCAGAGGGAAGAGAAGGGCGACAATATTATGCGTATGGACGACGCCGGACATTAAAAAATATAGTACTCCTACATATTTTTTCTTTTTTTATTTATTTATGTTTTTGGTATAACTTTTTAGTCTTATACATTAAACTAGAAATAGTATCAACATGGGTCCATAGCTCAGTGGTAGAGCAACATGGGTCCATATTATCAACCGGTTCGAACCCGATTGGGCCCTTTAAATTCTTGTTAATTTTATTACTCACTTTTTGGACAAATTTCTTACTTAATTCATTTGTTTTCTTGATTTCATGTTATTTATTCATAGACATCTGTATTTTAATCTATGTCATTTGTATTTTAATCTATTACTAAATAAAGGGTGAAGTGATTTTGTCATTTTTCCAGCTCAAATTCTCACCTGTACAGCCTCTTGACTACATTGACCACTAAATTACTAAATAAAGGGTGAAGTCATTTTGTCATATTTCCCGCTCAAACTCTCACCTGTATAGTCTCTTGACTACATTCACCAATAACTGAATAAAGGCTAAAATGATTTCAATCACTTTTCTTCCCGCCTAAGAATGGAAAATTCTAGAGAATTAGATATGCTATGTAGTTGGATCAGCTTAAGCCTTATTAAAACTTTTACAGACTAATCAATAGATACATTTACATTAACAAACGAAATAAATAATACATTTATATCTCTAGCATTGATCATGGAAAGAGTGAGATTTTAGGGAATATTAACTTCCCTAATTTGAATCCAATTGGTAAGTTTGGTGAGTGGATTTAGACTCTTTTATCAAAGATTTAAATTCCTATTTGGAAAATGACATTGTTAAATATGTAAATATCTTTTAGACGTGTAAATATATCGTGTTATATTTAGAATATGACTAATATTACTAACAAACCTATTTCCTTCTAAGTGTCATTCTATGTTTCCTTGTAAGAGTTGGATTGCATCAAATAAATAAGGTTTTGATTGATTGAATGACTTCTCAAAGGTGCCTATAAATACAAGACCACCAGCACATTGAGAATAAACGAATTGAGAATTCTTTGCAAGAGAAAATATTTTGTTATTCACGGATTCAAGACATCTTTTAAGGTTGTGAGTGCAGTTGTGACTTACATCTGAACTCACATCTAGATTTCATCCAAGTTCTTTGTTGTCCTTTGGTTTAGAATAGGCTATTATTGGGAAAGGAATATTGTTCTTGGTTTATAAGTTGGTTAGAAATTGATTTAGTATTTTAATCTTTTTGTTTCACTTATTCTTGTTTTCTTCTTTAAAACAGATCTTTAATAGAAAAGTTTTTTGCGCTTAAAACCTTGTTTGATGGGACAGAACCAGTAAACGTTTAATTCTTAGTGTTCTTTTATATTATAACGCTGCTTATTGGTGGATGTGTGAACAATTGTGACTCAAATGTTTACTAACATCCGTAATCTGTTCTGTTGAACTGATTTTCTATCTACACTAAACTTTCAATCACTCTGCTATATATAGGTCGAAATAGTGGGAAATAACGAGATTACATGACGAGAATAGATAGGGAACCCATTCTCTATGTCATATTTGAGACTTGTATGTATTTTACTTTGGGCCCAATCCATTGGGACTTTCCCTGTTTATGACCCCATGTCGTACTCGAATTATACCGTTCAGCTTAAATAATGAATTAAATAAAAAAAGAAGAAGTTACGCAGACGTTTAATTTAGAAGCCATGTAAGAGCGTGAGAGTATCATCGAGCTTCAGTAAAGAAGATTCTAGAACTTCAGAACCACTGCAAAAGATCTTCAATATTAAAAATAACAACTTATGAAGTATTTATATAAATTGAATGAAATAGCCATAGAAGATTATACCATCTTGCTCAATGGAAAAGGCTTGAACGCAATTGTGATGGATTAATACGAGCAAACTATTAACCACATTCTGTCTACCGAGTTCGATGAACCGAATAATCAGGACTAGGGCTAGGGTTAGTGTTCCTCTTTGCAATAGACAGTTGCATACTTTCTGTAACACTTGGTGAGTAAAAAATTAGGTTTACAGAGAGAAATGTGTGTGTACTAAGGGAGAGAGGCATGTTACACAGACGGTAGGCCCAAAGTAGGAGTTTATGAGGTGAATGGCAAGCTTTATGCCGTACTGTTACACCATATTTACCGGCGGCCGATCTTTCCTTACGGTTCTGCCCTGGGAACAGAGTCAGAGGGAAGAGAAGGGCGTGAATAATATGCGTATGGACGATGCCGGACATTAAAAAATAAAGTACTCCTACATATTTATTCTTTTTTATTTATTTATGTTTTTGGTAAAACTTTTTAGTCTTATACATTAAACTAGAAATAGTATCAACATGGGTCCATAGCTCAGTGGTAGAGCAATTGACTGCAGATCAATAGGTCATCGGTTCGAACCCGATTGGGCCCTTTAAATTCTTGTTAATTTTATTACTCACACTCTGGATAAATTTCTTACTTAATTAATTTGTTTTCTTCATTTCATGTTATTTATTCATAGTCATCTGTATTTTAATCTATGTCATTTGTATTTTAATCTATTACTAAATAAAATGTGAAGTGATTTTGTCATTTTTCCCTCTCAAACTCTCACCTGTACAGCCTCTAGACTACATTCACCAATAACTAAATTACTAAATAAATTGTGAAGTCATTTTGTCATATTTCCAAATAAAACTCTCACCTGTACAGCCTCTTAACCACATTCACCAATAATTAAATAAAGGCTAAAGTGATTTCAATCACTTTTCTTCCCGCCAAAAGAATGGAAAATTCTAGAGAATCAGATTTGCTACTTAGTTGGATCAGCCTAAGCCTCATTAAAACTTTAACATACTAATCAATAGATAAATTTACATTAACAAACGAAATAATTAATACATTTATAGCTCTAGCATTGATCACGAAAAGAGTTAGATTTTAGGGAATATTAACTTCCCTAATTTGAATCTAATTGGTAAGTTTGGTAAGTGGATTTTATGACTTTTTTTTTATCAAAGATTTAAATTCTTATTTGGAAAATGGCATTGTTAAATATGTAAATATCTTTTAAGACATGTAAATATATTGTGTTATATTTAGAATATAACTAATATTAATAACAAATCTATTTCCGTCTAAGTGTCAATCAATGTTTCCTTGTAAGAGTTGGATTGCATCAAATAAATAAGGATTTGATTGATTGAATGACTTCTCAAAGGTTCCTATAAATACAAGACCACCAGCACATTGAGAATACACAAATTGAGAATTCTTTGCAAGAAAAAATATTTTGTTATTCACGGATTCAAGACATCTTTTTAGGTTGTGACTGCAGTTGTGACTTACATCTGAACTCACATCTAGATTTCATCCAAGTTCTTTGTTGTCCTTCTGTTTAGAATAGGCTATTATTGGGAAATGAATATTGTTCTTGGTTTATAAGTTGGTTAGAACTTGATTTAGTATTTTAATCTTTTTGTTTCACTTATTCTTGTTTTCTTCTTTAAAACAGTTCTTTAATAGTGAAAACATTTTTGCGCTTAAAGTCTTGTTTGATGGGACAGAACTGGTAAATGTTTAATTCTTTGTGTTCTTTTAATTTACTACGCTACTTATTGGTGGATGTGTGAACAATTGTTACTCAAATGTTTACTAACATCCGTAATCTGTTCTGTTGAACTGAGTTTCTATCTACACTAAACTTTCAATCACTCTGTATGTATAGGTCGAAATAGTGGGACATGACGAGAATAGATAGGGAACCCATTCCCTATGTCGTATTTGAGACTTGTATGTATTTTACTTTGGGCCCAATCCGTTAGGACTTGCCCAGTTTTTGACCCCATGACGTACTTGATTTATACCGTTCAGCTTAAATAATGAATTAAATAAAAAAAAGAAGAAGAAGTTACGGAGACGTTTAATTTAGAAGCCATGAAAGAGCATGAGAGTATCATTGAGCTTTAACAAAGAATTCTAGAACTACAGTACCACTGCAAAGGATGTTCAGCATTGAAAATAACAATTTATTAAATATTTATATAAATTGAATGAAATAGTCATATAAGATTATACCATCTTGCTGGATGGAGAAGGCTTGAAGGCAATTGTGATGGATTAATACGAGCAAACTATTAACCACATTCTGTCTACCGAGTTTGGTGAACCGAATAATCAGGGCTAGGGCTAGAGTTAGTGTTCCTCTTCGCAATAGACAGTCGCATACTTTTTGTAACAATTGTTGAGTAAAAAAAATTAGGTTTATAGAGAGAAATGTGTGTGTACTTAAGGAGAGAGGTGTTACACAGACGGTATGAGTCTTTCGGTACCCCTTTATTCTTTAAAAGTTGTGTGTGTGTATGTGCTTTTAAAAATGCATGCTGTATATAATGTCTACATCGTATGCTATGTATTGAAATGTATTGAAATAGTGTAGGAAGGAAGCCTTACCAATGTTGGTTAGTGTCTGTCTTCCGCTGGGGAATAGTGTTTGAGTGTTGAATAGTGTTGAATAGGGTCCAATGGACCGGTGGATTGCTTCTAGAATGTGTATGGTGTAATTGCGAGCGGAGCTTCGGCGTGCCTCGGGAGTGTTAGGTTTGTTGACTGGACTCGAGCAGAGGTTCGTCGTGTATTGGGATCGTCGGTCGGGTAGAGTTCCGGCGTGCGTCGCGATCGTTGGTTGCGCTCGGGCAGAGTTCCAGCGTGCGTCGAGATCGTTGGTTGTGCTCAGAAAGGACCGGGACACCTCGGGATGGACCAGAATGCCTTGGGATAGGCTGGAATTCCTCGGGATGGATCGGCAGGGCTTCGGGATTGATTGGCAGGGGTTCGAAATACCTCAGGAGTGCCTCGGGGCAGCTCGAGAGTGTCTCGGGAGCGCTCGACAGGGCTTCGGAGTACCACGAGGGTCCTCGAAATGCTCCGAAGGGAACCGAAAGGGACCGTGTTTGCCACGAAGAGTCTTAGAGAGGATGTCTGAAGGCTGGGGGAGAGGGAGAAGAGAGGAGGTGTGAAAAATATGAGGGGAGAGCCCTCTATTTATAGGGTCCAGATTCTGGCAAGGTATGTCGCACGACATGGGCATTCATTACCATTTTTTTGGTTTTCCTGGATTTAGGGGAATATTGTGGACTTTAAGAGGATTTTGTAATTATGATGTCTGGAAGCAAAGTGGTCCACACGGACTGATGTTGCTTTTCCAAATTTTCCAAAATTCCTAAAAAGTCCTTTTGTGTTTTTTATCCCAGAAAGGCCCCCTTGGCTTGGTTGGTGGTTTTTGGGGTTTTTGAAGGCTACAGGTGTTCGAGATCATGTTTGTGTGAGTCTCCGGTGTTTCTCGTGTGTCGGATGAGGAGTGATCCAGATTGGGGTACTTACAGAAGCCCCTCGACGACGTCACTTACGGAGGAAGTGGGGTCGTCGATAAGATAAGGGTCCTGATCTAGATCACGTGCTGGAAGAGGATGTGACCGTGTAGGTCGGTTCGTGAGGAAGTGGTGGTGTCCTGATGTGATGTGATCGCTAAGGTCGGTTGTGAGGACGTGGTGGTGTCCTAAGGTGACTGCTTGGGTCGGCTGTGAGGACGTGGTGGTGTCCTAAGGTGTGACCATTTAGGTCGGTTGTGAGGACATGGTGGTGTCCTATTGTGAGGGCGTTGGTAGGTCGGTCTTGGGCTGGACTTCTCTTGATAGGATTCCTCGTATCCACACTTGCGGGAATCCATTAAACGTAGTCGTAGTTCGGAGATCGTAGGGTTGTGCGTATGCGACGTGGTAGGTGTCACGGTAGGGTCTCCATGCGAGACCATGTCGGTGTCCTGAGGGTGACTTTAGTTTCGTGTTTATGTCGGATGGGTGGACCACTTTTTGGATAAGTTTCTCACGTCCAAGTCAGTGGTCGAATCCATGTCGTAGTTCGAAGTGATCGTATTTTAATCGTTAGTGTATGCGGACGTGGTGGTGCCCTGAGGTGACGTGATCACTAAGGTTGACTGTGAGGACGTGGTGGTGTCCTAAGGTGATGTGGTAAGTGGACGTGTCGCTGTCCATGAAGTGAAATGGTGAGTGGACGTGTCAGTGTCCATGAAGTGAAATGGTGAGTGGACGTGTCGGTGTCCATGAAGTGAAATGGAGAGTGGACGTGTCGGTGTCCATGAAGTGAAATGGTGAGTGGACGTGTCGGTGTCCATGAAGTGAAATGGTGAGTGTTTGGCTCGTGAGTATGAACCTGGTGTTTGAGAATTGGATTCTAGAGAATGAGCATGGTTAGGGGGGCTAGGTTCGAGGTAGTGGACTGGTGTTTGAGACTTAGTTCGAGAACTTATGAGCAAGTTGAGGCTTGGTTCAGGAGGTATGAACGGTGTGGTGTTGAGACTTAGTTCAGGTATGAACTTAAGTGGGCTTGGTTGGGGAGTATGAGACAGAAGCTGGTGGGGCTTTTTGTGAGGGCGTAACTTTTTTGTACTTGATTTTGGTGAAGCTCGTGATTACTTGTGATTTGATTTTTCTTGGGAAAGGTACGGCTTACAATGACTGTCGGGGGAATGAATTATTTGTGAAGGCATTTATGCCTTAGGAATTGTGCTTGAATGCGTTTTGTGCCTTTTGATTTGTGTGTGGAGGTGTTTGGGCCTTTAGATTCGTGTTTGGAGGCGTTTGCGCCTTTTGTGTTTGTTTTGCCATTTAGTGGGCGAGATTCGGGCTTACAATGACGGCCGGTGTTTTATCTGCCGAGGATATGTGGTCTCGTACGGGTTTGCGAGAATTCCCCTTTTGACTTTTTGTCCGTTGGGAAAGGGGTTCGGGCTTACTTTGATGGCCGGGTTTTGTTTCGTGTTTTGTGTTTTAGAGGCATTTTGTGCCTTGAGATTTGTGTCCGAAGGCATTCGTGCCTTGGAGTGGGTTTATTGTTTTTGCGTTTTATTCCTTTTTTATAATTTTATTTAACATCTTTAATCGTTTTAGTGGCGATAACACCCGGCTGTCTTGTGTTTGTTGGGTTAAGGGACCAAGCTGTGTTAAATGCTGGAAATGGCCTTTGGACAGCCAGGGCAAAGATTATAAGGGCAAAAGGGCAATCTCGCCAGGAGATGCAAAGTGGTCCACGGATCCACTCTTGCAAAAGTCCGCAGGATTAAACTGTTAGTGGGGATTTTAATTTCCCCAAATGAGGTTCCACCTTAAGGAGCAACTCCAATTTCAGCTTCGTTCGGTCGAACGAGAGAGAGAGAGAGAGAGAGAGAGAGAGAGAGAGAGAGAAATTTGTTTTTGGTAAAATTTTTTTAAAGGGATTCTTCCTAAAGGCTTGAATTAATTGCTATAGGCCCAGAATACATGAAGAGGAGATTGGATCTCCAAAGGAATGCTTCCTTATGCTCTTCGTACTCCGGATGTGTTGTATCCAATTCAGATTTAGGGTGCAAACTTAAGGGACCGTAGGACCGTAAGGGAGGTAAGAAGTCAATTTTTTCTTTGATTCTTGTTTGAAATGTTGTATGCTAGAACTAGGTTTTAGTTTTCGCAATTTGGGGATTTTGTTGTTGCTTATGTTCTTTTGTGAAATTCATGATGAATTGTTGAAATTGATCATGTAAGGATTGTGGGTAAGTGATTTTTGTGCAAAAATGCGGAGATTAGCTCTTATTTGTAGAAATAACGCAATTGTGCTGGATTAATACGAGCAAACTATTAACCACATTCTATCTACTGAGTTCGGTGAACCGAATAATCAGGGCTAGGGCTAGGGTTCCTCTTCACAATAGACAGTTGCATACTTTCTGTAACAATTGGTGAGTAAAAAATTAGGTTTATAGAGAGAAATGTGTGTGTACGGAGGGAGAGAGGTGTTACAGAGATGGTAGGCCCAAAGTAGGAGTTTATGAGGTGAACGGCGAGCTTTATGCCGTACTGCGACACCATATTTACCGGTGGCCGATCTTTTCTTACAATTCTGCCCTGGAAACAGATTCAGAGGGAAGAGAAGGGTGGGAATAATATGCATATGGACGAGGCCGAACATTAAAAAATAAAGTACTCCTACATATTTATATTTTTTATTTATTTATGTTTTTGTTAAAACTTTTTAGTCTTACACATTAAACTAGAAATAGTATCAACTTGGGTCCATTGCTCAGTGGTAGAGCGATTGACTGCAAATAAATAGGTCGCCAGTTCAAACCCGATTGGGCCCTTTAAATTCTTGTTAATTTTATTACTCACTTTCTGGATAAATTTCTTACTTAATTAATTTCTTTTCTTGATTTCATGTTATTTATTCATAGTCATCTGTATTTTAATCTATGTCATTTGTATTTTAATCAATTACTAAATAAAGGGTGAAGTGATTTTGTCATTTTTCCCGCTCAAACTCTCACATGTAGAACCTCTTGACTACATTCACCAATAACTAAATTACTAAATAAAGGGTGAAGTGATTTTGTCATATTTCCCGCTCAAACTCTCTCCTGTACACAGCCTCTTGACTACATTCACCAATAACTAAATAAAGGCTAAAGTGATTTCAATAACTTTTCTTCCCACCTAAGAATGGAAAATTCTAGAGAATCAAATTTACTACTTAGTTGGATCTTCCTAAGCCTCATTAAAACTTTAACATACTAATCAATAGATGCATTTACATTAACAAACAAAATAATTAATACATTTATAGCTCTGGCATTGATAACGGAAAGAGTGAGATTTTAGGGAATATTAACTTCCCTAATTTGAATCCAATTGGTAAGTGGATTTTATGACCTTTTTTTTTATCAAAGATTTAGATTACTATTTAGAAAATGACATTGTTAAATGTGTAAATATCTTTTTGACATGTATATATATTATGTTATATTTAGAATATAATTAATATTACTAACAAATCTATTTCCTTCTAAGTGTCAATCTATGTTTCCTTGTAAGAGATGAATTGCATCAAATAATAAGGGTTTGATTGATTGAATGACTTCTCAAAGAAACCTATAAATACAAGACCACCAGCACATTGAGAATACACGAATTGAGAATTCTTCGTAAGAGAAAATATTTTGTTATTCACGGATTCAAGACATCTTTTTAGGTTGTAAGTGTCAAAGATTTAGATTACTATTTAGAAAATGACATTGTTAAATATGTAAATATCTTTTAGACATGTATATATATTGTGTTATATTTAGAATATAATTAATATTACTAACAAATCTATTTCTTTCTAAGTGTCAATCTATGTTTCCTTGTAAGAGTTGAATTGCATCAAATAAATAAGGGTTTGATTGATTGAATGACTTCTCAAAGGTACCTATAAATACAAGACCACCAGCACATTGAGAATACACGAATTTAGAATTCTTCGTAAGAGAAAATATTTGTTATTCACGGATTCAAGATATCTTTTTAGGTTGTGAGTTCAGTTGTGACTTACATCTGAACTCACATCTAGATTTCATCCAAGTTCTTTGTTGTCCTTCTGTTTAGAATAGGCTATTATTGGGAAAGGAATATTGTTCTTGGTTTATAAGTTGGTTAGAACTTGATTTAGTATTTTAATCTTTTTGTTTCACTTATTCTTGTTTCTGCTTTAAAACAAATCTTTAATAGTGAAAACATTTTTGCGCTTAAAGCCTTGTTTGATGGGACAGAACAAGTAAACGTTTAATTCTTTGTGTTCTTTTATTTTATTATGCTGCTTATTGGTGGATGTGTGAACAGTTGTGACTCAAGTGTTTACTAACATCCGTAATCTATTCTGTTGAACTGATTTTCTATCTACACTAAACTTTCAATCACTCTGCTATGTATAGGTCGAAATAGTGGGAAATAACGAGAAGACATGACGAGAATAGATAGGGAACCCATTCCCTATGTCGTATTTGAGACTTGTATGTATTTTACTTTGGGCCCAATCCATTGGGACTTGCCCGGTTTATGACCCCATATCGTACTCGATTTATACCGTTCAGCTTAAATAATGAATTAAATAAAAAAAGAAGAAGATGTTACGCAGACGTTAAATTTAGCAGCTATGAAAGAGCATGAGACTATCATCGAGCTTCAGCAAAGAAGATTCTAGAACTACAGTACCACTGCAAAACATGTTCAGCATTAAAAATAACAATTTATGAAATATTTATATTAATTGAATGAAATAGTCATAGAAGATTATACCATCTTGCTGGATGAAGAAGGCTTGAACGCAATTGTGCTGGATTAATACGAGCAAACTAATAACCACATTCTGTCTATTGAGTGCGGTGAACCGAATAATCAGGGCTAGGGCTAGGGTTCCTCTTCGCAATAGACAGTTGCATACTTTCTGTAACAATTGGTGAGTACAAAATTAGGTTTATAGAGAGAAATGTGTGTGTACTGAGGGAGAGAAGTGACAGAGATGGTAGGCCCAAAGTAGGAGTTTGAGGTGAACGGCGAGCTTTATGCCGTACTGCGACACCATATTTACCGGAGGCCGATTTTTCCTTATAGTTCTGCCCTGGGAACAGATTCAGAAGGAAGAGAAGGGCGGGAATAATATGCGTATGGACGAGCCGACATAAAGTACCCCTACATATTTATATTTTTTATTTTTTTTTATGTTTTTGTTAAAACTTTTTAGTCTTATACATTAAACTATAAATAGTATCAACTTGGGTCCATAGCTCAGTGGCAGAGCGATTGACTGCAAATTAATAGGTCGCCAGTTCGTACCCGATTGGGCCATTTAAATTCTTGTTAATTTTATTACTCTCCTTCTGGATAAATTTCTTACTTAATTAATTTGTTTTCTTTATTTCATGTTATTTATTCATAGTCATCTGTATTTTAATCTATGTCATTTGTATTATAATCTATTACTAAATAAAGGGTGAAGTGATTTTGTCATTTTTCCCGCTCAAACTCTCAACTGTACAGCCTCTTGACTACATTCACCAATAACTAAATTACTAAATAAAGGGTGAAGTGATTTTGTCATATTTCCCGCTCAAACTCTCTCCTGTACACAGCCTCTTGACTACATTCACCAATAATTAAATAAAGGCTAAAGTGATTTCAATCACTTTTCTTCCCACCTAAGAATGGAAAATTCTAGAGAATCAAATTTGCTACTTAATTGGAACTGCCTAAGCCTCATTAAAACTTTAACATACTTGAAAGGTCATGTTTGCTTTAATCAGATTGAAAGGTTAGGCAGTTAAGATTTGACAACTGAGGTGAAATCTTAGCTGTCAGATATTAACTGGTTTTAAAGGCAAGTGTTAAATGTGCAGCGGAATAATAAGTGTTGAAATAATGTAAAGACAAGTGAATAATGTATGTGTGTGTAGATGTGTGTGTGTGTGTTGTGTGATAATACCAATTGAACACAAGGAATTTTAAGGTGGTTCAGAGTTCACTCCTCCTACGTCCACCCTCACTGTCAACCTTGACAAGTGAGATCAATCCACTTAAATCTAGTTCCCTTTAAGATTTACAAAGGATTGGATAGGCAAGTTCCTTGAACTTCCTCTTCCTAATAAGTACGGTCTATTAGGGATTTTGCTTGTTACGAAGCAAATTACAATATCACTTAAAGTCAGTCTTAAGTGATTTACAACTTTAGTTTATACACCTGAATTCAGTTACAAGTGTCTCAGATTGTTTGAATGTTGGTTGCAGGGTTTGCAGGTGTGAAAGGTTGAAGAAGAGGTTGTAAAAGTTGTGTGTGTTGGGGCATTTTCTTCAGTCTTGAGGGTTTCCTTTTATAGGCTGGAATATAGCCGTTGGAGGAGACAAAGGAGTAAATGCAAATGGGTGGAATAGTGTTTGCATTTAGGGCTTTGATGACTGGATAATAACAGGCTGTAATCTGCAACCATTTTATGTAATCTTCATGGATATGAGCTGGCAACATCTGTATGGAGAGATTAGGAAAGGCACATCTTGATCATCACAGGAATACTTCATTGCTGTTGATGTTGAAGATCATAGCTGTCAGAGGGTTGAGACCTCTGCTGTTGAGAACCTTAGATGTCAGGCTAAGTCTTTAGTGTTTGCAGGTTTAGAAGACAAGGATTTGTGATTGATGATTATGTAATGATCCTTTGTACATAAATACATTAATTTATGTGATTTGTCTTGGTGTTTGATCATTACATCATTGCTGTCCAGTTGATAGAAAGGTTGTGCAGAGGAGTCATAGCTGTCCAATATCCAATGTTATCTTGGCTGTCAGATAACATTGGATAGGATATATTTCTTTGTCAAATCCCTGTATAACTATGTGGTTTACATAGTTAGGTCCTAACAATTTCTCCCTTTTTGGCAAAGTAATATATCTAATAAAAGATATAACCTGCAAGATGCTCAATTATTGAATATACCAATGAAGATAGAACTGATCTTCTTGATTCAATCATAAGAGCTTAAAACAAACAAATTATCCAAAATACCAATTGTTTTTAAAGCAGGAAAATAAAGGTAGGGTTTAAAAGACTTATCCAAAAAAGAAAAAAATTTTCTAATCAGAAAATTCATCTCTTTCTCTTCTGGCTTCAAGGATCTCCTCTCTTTCTGCTAGCAGCACCTTCCTCATCTTGTCATCAACACCTCTGTAATACATCTCATTGTTCCATTCCCAGCTCATCTCATCATCATAGGTGAAGGATTGATCTTGCCTTTTCTTGAGAACAGCTTTGGACAGGGGTTCTTCATCATCTCTTAATCTCAGATTACCCCATTTAGGAACTTTCTTTGGTTTTGAGCTTTGACCTCTAGTTCCTGCAAATAGGTTAGAAAAGAAGGGGTTTGTTTGCAGAGAGATGAGTTGTTGAGCAGGATGAAGAGGTGGATCTGTGGTGAGAACAGTAGAGGTTTGAAACTGTTGCACTTGTTTCACAGGAGCATCTTCTTCATCATCACTAGACAAAACAACATTGGGAGCAGCACCAGAGGCTCTTTTTCCTAGGTTGATAGCTTCTTCCTCAAACTGAACAACTTTCCCTTTAGATGCCTTCTTATCAGACTTGGATCCAGTTGAGACTTCCAAAATGTGTCTCATTTTGGTTATCATTAACCTAGTGAATTTCTGCATATCTGAGATGGTCACATGGTATGGAGGCACATAGGTTGAAGGGTTAAAGGATGGGGGAAGATTGGCTTGGAGTGATCTGGTGTTTAGGGGGATGAAAGAAGGAGGTACTGAAGAGGTAGGGGGAAACATAGCTGTCAGGCTTGGCTTTGCAATGACAGCCATGATTTTGGCTTTATTTAGACAGATCCTCCAGTACATCTCTTTGGCTAGTTCAATGCAGAGAGCATAAACAAGGGATGATGGCATATAGATGCATTCATTGATGTTAGAAGACAGAAGTTGGGAGAACAACATTTCCCAATCAATGATGGTAGCAATGTCCATGAAATTTGGTAATCTGGGGGCATTGTGAAAGAAGGAGTTTGGGAGAGCTGCTCTATATCTTTTCCATTCCTCATGGGAAAAAATAATGAGCCCACATCTATTTCTTGCATGAATCATAATAGCATTTTTGCTCAATAGCCAAGGATTGGGGATTAAACTGGGATTGGAAATCTCAGGAAAGTGGGTAATCTCCTTCAATCTTTGGTGGGCAGCCATAATGGAAGGGAAGGAAAAGTCAATATCACAATCCAAAATCCAAGGTTCACAGGTTGGAAGGATTTCAGAAACAGGAGTAGGGTCAGGTGATTCTTGGGTTTTAATAGCTTCAACAGGTTTAGGTTGGGCTTCAGAATCAGGGGTAGGATCAGGTGTTTCTTGGGTTTGAATTGGTTCAATAGGTTTAGGTTATGTTTCACTCTCAGGAAGGGTAGCTTTCTTGGCGTCATCTCTGGATTTGATCAGGTCAAGGGCTTTCAGCACATCATCCTCACTCAATAAAGATCTTAAGTATTCCTCAACTACATGAAGCAATTCAGGTCTTCCTATCAAAGAGAGTCCTTCAGAGGCTCTAATGATGTTTTCAGGAATGGGAGATGGATCAGAGGGACTTAAAATGGGTGAGGAATGACCAGAGAAAGGCATAGCTGTCAGAATGGGAGAATGAGGACTGATGTTCCCCCTTAACTGAGGCTCATCTTTTTCAGAGCCAGGGCTATTCCCCCTATCTTTTTCAACACTAGGCTCATTAGGACTAATGTTGGAGGGATTGAGATTTAGAATGCCTTGAGCTACAGAGTCATGAGGTAAACTGGATTGGTCTTTGGATGAAGAGGGTTGAGGTGTATTGGGTTTTAACTTTTTGGACAGAGGGGTATCTTTGTCGGATTTTATCTTCCTAGAGAAAGTATTGAGTGAATGAGAGGGGGTAGAGATTACCTTAGATGGGATTTCAGCAACTGAAGGAACCTTAGCTGTCAGAGTGGAGGAATCCATAGCTATCCCAGATGACTGTCCAGTCTTAGCTGTTCTGGCTTCCATCAAAGACTCAGCAACAGCTCTTCTCATATTCTCATCATACTCACTGTCATGACCACTTTCTTCTTTACCAGCATACTCATCAATATCTCTAAAAATTGGATCAGATTGGGTTTCTTCACTGTCAGCTTATTGTTCCTCAGCAATCTTCTTTCCTTTGTCAGTTGTTTGAGTAGTTTCTTGCTCAGCAACTTGCTCAATCACTTCTTGTGCTTTCTTTCCTTTGGGAAGCTTCTTATCTTTGGGTAGCTTCTTTCCTTTTCCATTTTTCTTCATGGTAGCTAGACTGATCCTTTTCTTGCTAGCAGTGGTCTCTTGATCCCTTTCTTTGATTGTGACACCCTTGTCATGCTTCCTTTTGGATATCTTGTCATTGACCATGTGCACCAATGATTTCCATAGCTTCATATCATTCTCAGCCTTCTCTTTCAATCTTTGAGAAGCTTCATCAAAGTTCTCAGAGCTGTCTCCAAGCTCCAACTTTTTCTTACCCTTAAGTTTGAATGTACTCAAGTTGAAACTTCTGGTTTGCACTAGGGTTGTAGATTCAAGCCACTCATCTTTTAGGGGAGGATTCAACCTTGGAATTAGTTGATGAAGGATTCCACTCATGAATCTGAAATTATTCATCCTTGGGTTTTGCTTCTTGAATTTCCAAGGGGAAGGAGATATGGCTAGTTGGAAGTTATGTAGCAATGCAACACTCCAGTTTATCTCCTTGGTTATCAAACTGAGGGCTTGCTTCCATTCATTTGGACTGATTTGGTCAAAGGATGATTGCTTTACATCAAACCCTTTGATAACAACATCCATTAGGGTTGATTTGAACAAATCAAGGTCTTTCTTTTTGATTGGTTTGTCCTGAACCAATTGATAGTTGCAGCTTGGTTTATCAAAGAATCTTTTATAGAATGGTTTCAAGTTGTTGTCTTTTCTATTCCAAAGGTTGCTGAGACCTTCATTCTTGATTGGGATTTTGTAAACTTTGGACACAACCTTGGGAGTCACATTGATCTCAGTCCCTTCAATGTTGATTCTGATTGCTCCAGTTGGCTGTCTTTCTCCTTTCATAAAAATTTCTCTGCATAACTTCTCATAAATGGGAGGTTGAGCTTCCATCATGTTGCAAAGATGATTGGATTCCAAAAGTTATTTGATAAGAGCTCCAACCTCATGCTCATAGAACTCAGGCTTGATGAAATACCCATGAGCTTTAGGGTAAGACATGGTTGAATGGAACAGAGAGTTAGGGTTTTCGAAAAACAGGGAGAAACAAAGAATGAATTGGGAGGAAGAAGAGTGTTTGAATGAAGAGGGGTTAATTTTGCAATGGTTAAATGGTAATTGAGGTGGGAAGTTGTGTAGTTTAACGGCTAATACGTGGGTTACTGCAACGGTTAAAAATGGGCATTTAAGGGAGTGACTGTTCATGAATAGTGCATTTTGTCCCCCCACTCATTACGTGCTATAACTCCCATAAAACATGGGAATTAAGGCCGTACAGAGAGGCGAATTTTCAGAGGGAATTATCAGTGCAATAAATGAACAAATGTTAGTGGCAAGTTCCCATAATCCTCGATTTTGCATGAACATCAATTCATAGCTGTCAGACTTGATGACCAGCCAAACCTATTTTGAATGATGATTGCCACTATGTTGACTGAAGTAGAAATTGTCTATAAAAGGAAATATATCAGATTTGTAAGTTCATACAATCCAATTCAATCAATAAGTGAATGGGAAGATTGGTTTCAATGTTCAGTCCTAGCAAAATGGCTAAGACAGCAAAGAAACTGGTTTTTCATAGTCCAAGGGTTGAGGAAACAAGAGAGGAAAGATTTGAGAGAGAGTTTAGGTCATATAAGATTCAGACAGACAATGCTTTAGAACAGGAAGTGGATCAACTGCCAATTGATGATCCACAAAAGGAAGAGGAGTTGAGAGAGAGAGAGAGAGATGAGAAGGAAGTTTTGGGAGGAGGAAAGGCTAGATTTATTGGAGGGTGAGAGAAACAGATTAGAAGAGGTAGCTAGGGACAAGGGAAAGGGTAAGTTGGTTTGTGAGAGTCATGATGATCAGACAGCTAAGGTTAAGCTGTTTGATAAAGGGAGGAAAGGTGAGTCAAGTAGGCAAGTTGGAGTAGAGGTGGAGAGAGTTTATACACTGGGAGAGCTAGTGAAGCTTGATAACAAAGAAAGGATTAAGGTTGACACACCAATTGGTCAACCTGATTTCTTAGCTGTCAAGGAATTCACAGCTGTCCCAAGGGATTCACTTACACTAAGTCAAGCAGTTCTAGAGGGAACTGGTGACAACTTTGCAGGGATGCAGAGTTCTCCTTCCAAAGCTTACATGAGACTGTTCTCTCAGTTTCTCAAATGTTTGAGTCCAGCTGCTATGAATGAGGAAGAAAGTGTGGGTCCTCAATCTGATCAAGCAATCATTGCTCAGGAGAGTGCTAACACATCAGGGACATTCAACTTTGTCTCTCCATTAAAGGATTATCCTCCTTATGATGCTGTGGAGGAATGGTGGCCAAGAAGGGTTTATCCTTCTTTACAGTTCTCATCATCAGCCATTGATCCATTTATGCAGAGGCACCCCGTATGGCTAGAGAGGTATGGGGATATCAAAGAGAATGTTTATAGGGCTCCTGATGTTCTCT
Organism: Adenophora triphylla var. japonica; assembly: GCA_022495995.1. Lineage (NCBI taxonomy): Eukaryota > Viridiplantae > Streptophyta > Magnoliopsida > Asterales > Campanulaceae > Adenophora > Adenophora triphylla. Next base: position 57,894 of record JAFEMH010006896.1, on the reverse strand, counting down.
ACAATGAGTATGGGTTCATGGATGAGGATATTTATGATTTGCCAAAGAACAGTTAAGAAGAGAATTCTTAGCTGTCACAGTCTGCAAGAGGCAAAGCTGTGAAAGAAGGAAGATATTGAGAAGCTTTTGGTAATGGGTGTTTGTTTGTTGTTTTGAAAAACTTGTGTGTTTGATGGTAATGTATTTGGCTTTTGAATAGAGGAGGTTTTAATGTAAGGAAAAGGTTAGCTGTCAGTCCCCAAAATGTTGACAGCAGCCATATGTACTGTTTTTCTCTTTAATGAATAAAGATCTTTATTTTGGCAAGTTAATTATTCCTAACATTGCTCTTAGCGTCTCAAATATCTTTTCATCCATTTCCTTTGTTAGGATATCAGAGACATTATCCTCAGTGCATACTTTGGCCAAGTTGATATTTCCCTTTTCTACATGATCTCTTATGAAGTGATGCCTAACTTCAATGTGCTTGGTTTTGGAATGTTGGACAGGGTTTTCTGTCATGGCAATGGTACTGGAATTGTCACAAAAGATGGGAATATTTGACATGTCCATCCCAAAGTCTTGGAGTTGACTTTTAAGGTAGAGAATTTGTGAACAACACAAACCAGCAGCAATGTATTCAGCCTCTGCTGTTGAGGTAGCTACTGAAGTTTGCTACTTACTTGACCAAGAGATTATTCTTGATCCAATAAATTGGCAACCACCACTTGTGGATTTTCTATCTAGATTGCATCCAGCATAATCTGAATCAGTGAAGCCAATTAGGGAGAATGGTGATTCAGAAGGATACCACAAGCCATAATCAGGAGTTCCTTTCAAATATCTCAGGATTCTCTTGACAGCAGAGAGGTGAGACTCTTTAGGATTGGCTTGGAATCTTGCACAAAGGCAGACACTAAACATGATATCAGGTCTTGAAGCTGTCACATATAGGAGTGATCCAATGTAGCTTCTATAAAGTGTTGGATTCACACTTTGACCATCAGGATCAACATGGAGTTTGGTTGTGGTTGACAAAGGAGTTCTAGCAGGGGAAGCAGTTTGCATGTCAAACTTTTTGATCATATCCCTTGTATATTTGGCTTGATTAATGAAGATACCTTCCTTCATTTGCTTGACTTGAAGGCCTAGGAAGAATGTGAGCTCACCAATCATACTCATCTCAAATTGATTCTTCATGATTTCACCAAATTCAGTGCACAAATCTTCATTTGATAACCCAAAAATAATGTCATCAACATAGACTTGGATAAATAGCTGATCTTCTCCATATTTCTTGATAAACAAGGTGTTATCAATATGGCCCTTGGTAAATCCTTCACCAAGAAGGTATTTGGATAGGGTATCATACCAGGCCCTAGGTGCTTGCTTAAGTCCATACAAGGCTTTGTCCAACTTATATACATGGTCTGGGAATTTTGGATGCTCAAAACCAGGGGGTTGAGATACAAAGACTTTTTCATTCAATATTCCATTTAGGAAGGCACTTTTGACATCCATTTGGAACACTTTCATCTTCTTAAATGAAGCATAGGCAAGGAATAGCCTTATAGCTTCCAGTCTTACAACAGGTGCAAATGTTTCATCATAGTCAATTCCTTCTTCTTGTCTGTACCCTTGAGCAACTAATCTGGCTTTGTTTCTTACTACCAGACCTTCTTCATTCATCTTGTTTCTAAAAACCCATCTTGTCCCAATGACAGTTTGGTTTTTAGGTTTGGGCACAAGTTTCCAAACTTTGTTTCTTTCAAATTGTTCTAGTTCTTCTTCCATTGCTTCAATCCAATCTGGGTCTTGAAGGGCTTCATTGATCTTCTTGGGTTCAATTTGAGAGATGAAGACACTCATTAAAGAGTCATAAACAGGCATGTTTGGAGGGATATCCATCTTATGTATTGGTAGGTCAATAAAAATGTTTTTATTTGGAGGGATGGTATGGGTAATGGTTTCAGGTTGAGGAATTGAGGGAATTGTGTTGCAACAAGGTTGGATGGGGTCATTTTCAAGAGGATTTTGATGGTTGGTTGAAGGTGAGCAGTTAGGTGCATCATGGCTGTCAGATGCACCTTTGCTGTTGGGAAGGAATTCTTGGCTGTCAGACATAGTAGGTTGTTTATTAGTGTCTTTGGGCACCATATAAGGAAGGGAAGGTGAATCTTCTTCAGGAATAAGACTTGAGGGGTCATGTACATGAGACACTTCAGGTAGTTTGTCTGAATTTCCAACAGCTTCATCAAAATCACATAGCTCAGTATGACTTTGATCATTATTTTCATCAAAGTCAACATGTATTGATTCTTCTACAACAAGTCTCCTTTTGTTGTAAACTCTGTAGGCTTTGCTGGTGTTGGAGTATCCAAGGAAGATTCCTTCATCACTTTTTGAGTCAAACTTATCAAGGTTGCTTTTCCCATTGTTGTGAATGAAGCATCTACTTCCAAAGCCATGGAAGTATGAAATGGTTTGTGTTCTCCCATTCCATAGCTCATAGGGAGTCTTGGAGTGAAACTTGTTAATGAGGGTCTTGTTCTGAACATACACAGCAGTGGTGACTGCTTCTCCCCAAAAATACTTAGGAAGGTTGTTCTCTGACAACATAGTTCTTGCTGCTTCACAGATTGTTCTGTTCTTCCTTTCAGCAACTCCATTTTGTTGTGGTGTTCTAGGGGTAGAGAAGTTGTGCTCAATCCCTTTTTGATCACAATATTCTTCAACACCTGTGTTTTCAAATTCCTTACCATGATCAGATCTGATTTTGATAATGGATAAACCCTTTTAGTTTTGAATTTTATTGAACAGTTTGACTAGTTGTTCCAATGTATCTCTTTTGGATTCAAGAAGGATGATCCAAGTAAATCTAGTGTAGTCATCAACTACAACAAGACAGTATCTCTTTCCACCAAGAGATCTATATAGTTCTGATTCTTATTGGTCCAAAAAGATTCATGTGGAGTAATTGAAGAGGTTTTGTGGTATCTAATCTGGTTTTGGCAGTGAAGGAGGTTTTCTTTTGCTTTTCACATTGAAAGGCTTTGCACATTTTGTCCTTTTTGAAGGGTATTTTGGGTAGGCCTTTTACTAGGTTTGAGTTGGCTAGTTTGGAGATGTTTTTGAGGTTGAGGTGAGCCAATCTTTTGTGCCATAGCCATGACATATCAGATTGACTATAGGAGAGCAAACAATGGGCATCAGATGATTCCACAACTTCCAGGTTTAGACAGTAGAGGTTGCCTTTTCTGATTCCAGTGAGAATTGATTTGTTGTTGACATCTTTGACAGTGCAGTGGTTTTTGGAACATACAACATGATATCCCTTATCACAAATCTGACTAAGGCTAATCAAATTGTGCTTGAGACCCTCTATATAAGACACATTAGTGAAAATAATATCTTTAGTAACAAGGTTTCCTGATCCTTTGACTTTTGCTTGAGAGTTATCACCAAAAGTTACATTTGGACCATTTTTAGGGACTATTGTTGCAACCACTCCTTGTTGAAGGTCATGTGCCTGCTGCATCCACTATCCAAGTACCATATTCCTTTCCTAGGTTCCTACAAAACAGAAAAATAAATTTATGGTACCCTTTATTCTTTTGGGTCCAAAGGATTAGAATTTCTTTGGTACCCTAGCTTTGTTCATTACCCTCTTTCCAAAATACTGGTTTAGGGCATTATAATATCCCATGATTTGCAACATATAGGGTGTAGGAGCAATAGGTTGGGATTGGTTAGGAAACTGGTTGGGAGAAAAGAATTGGTTTTGGTTATGAAACTGAGTGTGGTATTGGGAGATGTTTGAGTGAGATGATCTAGGGGAAGTATTTTGACTGCATGGCTTCTTCCATTTGAGTATGGCCAGTTGGGTCTTTGTTGTTTGGCATATGAATGGTGGTTGTAGAATCTTTGCTGTATGGGAGATCTCTGCTGTCCATCATGTCTTGGCTGTCTAGGGAATCTTGGCTGTCTAGGAGATCTCTGCTGTCCAGTGGTCTTGTGTGATTTTTCTTCACTTGCTCCTTGATTCCTTTCCTTTGCCAAATGTAGTTGCCTTTATTGCCTTTGTTTGCTTGTTTTTCTTTGCCTTTGGATTGACTTGGGCTAGCTATCTGAGTTTCATCAGTGCAAGAGGGACTAGCTTGAGTTGTTTCATCATTGTGACTTGAGCTAGCTTCATCCATTTTTCCCTTCTTCTTGAAGTCTTCCTTGGTTTGAATAGGGTAGACATTTTCTTGGGCTTTGACATAGTTCATGCTTTCAAGAACCATCTTGTCAATAGCCCTTTCATCAGTGAGAGGGGTATATGTTTTCATAGTAGGGTTATTGGCTCCAATCCCTGATTTGTCACCTGGGTGTCTTTGGTTGTAGCTAAAAAGAGTCAAGGCTTTTCCTGAATTGTTCCAGGACTCAAACTTCTTTCTAAGAGATTCATTTTCCTTTTCAAGGTTGATGTTTATTTGGTTGGTTTCCAGAAGTTTGGAATTCTTAGCTGTCAACTCCTCATTAGCTTTTTCAAGCATAAGGTTTTGAACTTTCAGTCCTTGGTTGGCTCTTTCAAGGCTATCAATGGTTTTGCTTTGGGATAGGTTATCAGTGAGCAATGAAGCAAAGCTAGTTTGATGTCTTTATATTTGAATTAAAAGAGTACTAACTAATTGTTTAAATTCTTCATTATTTAAAGAGTTGAACTGAGGTACCTGCTTTAGTTCTTCAGAATGACTAAGGCTTCAAGGTCTTCTTCATTGTCTGAATCTTCATCATCTCCAGCCATTAGGCATATCATTGCTTCTTCTCCTTCACTTTCAGAATCACTGAAATCAAATTCCTCATCACTGAATTTAGATGAGTCAGCAATCAGCACTTGCTCTTTGTTCTTCTCATTCTTTTTCTTTGTGCAGTTGTAACAGCTACATCTTGAATTGTGAATGATCTCCTTGGAGTATGAGAACTTCTTAGCTGTCTGATTGTCTTTGGGTTTCCTTGGTTCAGGGCACTCAGATGAGTAGTGACCAAGCTTCTTACAGTTGAAGCATTCAACTTTCTTTTTATGGCTTTCTTGTTCAGAAGTGGATGGGCTATAGCTTTTCTCAAATGACTTTTTATGTACTCTCAGAGTATTTCTGACAGCCATGGATATGAGACTTGGAAGGTCTCCTTGAGATAGGTTATTTGAGGGTAGGCTAACTTTCTGAAGGGAATTGAGAACCATGGAATCAATGTCTTATTGGGTGATGGGTTTATGAGTGGTTTCTTGGGCAGCTAAGGCAAGAGTTTGAGAGATGGAGGGAACTGGTTGAAGTTTTATCATTCTTTCTAGTTCATAAGCTTCAAGCTTACCAAAATATTGTTCAACAGTCATGGTGGTCCATTCTGCACCTTCTCTTATTGGTAGGGCTACCTTCTCATATTCTTGAGGAAGGTTGGAATATATTTTGAGACATAAATCTTGATTCTCAAAAGTTTTTCCATGATCAGCAATGGATCTGACCAGATCTTCAAATCTTGGTTTTGCAGCACTCACTTTTACACCAGGGTAAAACTTGAAGTTGTCAAGTTGTCTAAGAAGGTTGTATAGGTTTTGTGTTCTATCACTGGTGTGTTTCTGGAATTTGGTATGTATAAGTTCCCATGCAGCCTTTGCAGTTAGCTCTTTAGCAATTTCTTGTGCTAGTGAGTCATTTACACACTTTTGGAGTATGTTTTTGACTTTTAGATTAGCACTGACTAGTTGGCTTTCTGAATCTGTCCAGAAATCTGGGGATTTTACTTTGCTAGGCCCACCATTTGTATCTACAGAGACAGGGTATGTGACTTCATTTTTAAGGGCATACCAGTTCCAGATGCTGTTTGCATCAAGGTAAGTTTTAATTTTTGATGCATAAATTTCAAAGGATCCACAGTCATCAATGTGGGGAATGTCTTTCTCATTATTTCTCCTTGGTTGAGGCATGGTGGGTTGGTAATTGATCCTTCACAAGTTGTTAGACTTTTGTGTGTGAAGACAAGCTCTGATACCAATTGAAAGGTCCTGTTTGCTTTAATCAGATTGAAAGGTTAGGCAGTTAAGCTTTGACAGCTGAGGTGAAATCTTAGCTGTTAGATATTAACTGGTTTTAAAGGCAAGTGTTAAATGTGCAGCGGAATAATAAGTTTTGAAATAATGTAAAGACAAGTGAATAGTGTATGTGTGTGTAGATGTGTGTGTGTGTGTTGTGTGATAATACCAATTGAACACAAGGAATTTTAAGGTGGTTCAGAGTTCACTCCTCCTACGTCCACCCTCACTGTCAACCTTGACAAGTGAGATCAATCCACTTAAATCTAGTTCCCTTTAAGATTTACAAAGGATTGGATAGGCAAGTTCCTTGAACTTCCTCTTCCTAATAAGTACAGTCTATTAGGGATTTTGCTTGTTACGAAGCAATATACAATATCACTTAAAGTCAGTCTTAAGTGATTTACAACTTTAGTTTATACACCTGAATTCAGTTACAAGTGTCTCAGATTGTTTGAATGTTGGTTGCAGGGTTTACAGGTGTGGAAGGTTGAAGAAGAGGTTGTAAAAGTTGTGTGTGTTGGGACATTTTCTTCAGTCTTGAGGGTTTCCTTTTATAGGCTGGAATATAGCCGTTGGAGGAGACAAAGGAGTAAATGCAAATGGATGGAATAGTGTTTGCATTTAGGGCTTTGATGACTGGATAATAACAGGCTGTAATCTGCAACCATTTTATGTAATCTTCATGGATATGAGCTGGCAACAACTGTATGGAGAGATTGGGCAAGGCACATCTTGATCACCACAGGAATACTTCATTGCTGTTGATGTTGAAGATCATAGCTGTCAGAGGTTTGAGACCTCTGCTGTTGAGAACCTTAGCTGTCAGGCTATGTCTTTAGTGTTTGCAGGTTTAGAAGACAAGGATTTGTGATTGATGATTATGTAATGATTCTTTGTACATAAATACATTAATTTATGTGATTTGTCTTGGTGTTTGATCATTACATCATTGTTGTCCAGTTGATAGAAAGGTTGTGCAGAGGAGTCATAGCTGTCCAATATCCAATGTTATCTTGGCTGTCAGATAACATTAGATAGGATATATTTCTTTGTCAAAACCGTGTATAACTATGTGGTTTACATAGTTAGGTCCTAACAATACTAATCAATAGATGCATTTACATTAACAAACGAAATAATTAATACAATTATAGCTCTGGCATTGATAACGGAAAGAGAGAGATTTTAAGGAATATTAACTTCCCTAATTTGAATCCAATTGGTAAGTGGATTTTATGACTTTTTTTTTATTAAAGATTTAGAATACTATTTAGAAAATGACATTGTTAAATATGTAAATATCTTTTAGACATGTATATATATTATGTTATATTTAGAATATAATTAATATTACTAACAAATCTATTTCCTTCTAAGTGTCAATCTATGTTTCCTTGTAAGAGTTGAATTGCATCAAATAAATAAGGATTTGATTGATTGAATGAATTCTTAAAGGTACCTATAAATAGAAGACCACCAGCACATTGAGAATACACGAATTTAGAATTCTTCGTAAGAGAAAATATTTTGTTATTCACGGATTCAAGACATCTTTTTAGGTTGCGAGTGCAGTTGTGACTTACATCTGAACTCACATCTAGATTTCATCCAAGTTCTTTGTTGTCCTTCTGTTTAGAATAGGCTATTATTGGGAAAGGAATATTGTTCTTGGTTTATAAGTTGGTTAGGACTTGATTTAGTATTTTAATCTTTTTGTTTAACTTATTCTTGTTTTCTTCTTTAAAACAGATCTTTAATAGTGAAAACATTTTTGCGCTTAAAGCCTTGTTTGATGGTACAGAACAAGTAAACGTTTAATTCTTTGTGTTCTTTTATTTTATTACGCTGCTTATTGGTGGATGTGTGAACAGCTGTGACTCAAATGTTTACTAACATACGTAATCTGTTCCGTTGAACTGATTTTCTATATACACTAAACTTTCAATCACTCTGCTATGTATAGGTCGAAATAGTGGAAAATAACGAGAAGACATGACGAGAATAGATAGGGAACCCATTCTCTATGTCGTATTTGAGACTTGTATGTATTTTACTTTGGGCCCAATCCATTGGGACTTGCCGGTTTATGACCCCATGTCGTACTCGATTTATACCGTTCAACTTAAATAATGAATTAAATAAAAAAAGAAGAAGATGTTATGCAGACGTTTAATATAGAAGCCATAAAAGAGCATGAGACTATCATCGAGCTATAACTACAGTACCACTGCAAAAGATGTTCAGAATTAAAAACAACAATTTATGAAATATTTATATAAATTGAATGAAATAGTCATAGAAGATTATACCATCTTGCTGGATGAAGAAGGCTTGAACGCAATTGTGCTGGATTAATACGAGCAAACTATTAACCACATTCTGTCTACTGAGTGCGGTGAATCAAATAATCATAGCTTGGGCTTGGGTACCTCTTTGCAATAGACAGTTGCATACTTTCTGTAACAATTGGTGAGTAAAAAATTAGGTTTATAGAGAGAAATGTGTGTGTACTGAGGGAGAGAGGTGTTACAGAGACGGTAGGCCCAAAGTAGGAGTTTATGAGGTGAACGGTGAGCTTTATGCCGTACTGCGACACCATATTTACCGGCGGCCGATCTTTCCTTACAGTTCTGCCCTGGGAACAGATTCAGAGGGAAGAGAAGGGTGGGAATAATATCCGTTTGGATGATGCCGCACATTAAAAAATAAAGTACTCCTACATATTTATATTTTTTATTTATTTATGTTTTTGTTAAAACTTTTGCCTTATACATTAAACTAGAAATAGTATCAACTTGGGTCCATAGCTCAGTGGTAGAGCGATTGACTGCAAATCAATAGGTCGCCGGTTCGAACCCGATTGGGCCCTTTAAATTCTTGTTAATTTTATTACTCACTTTCTGGATAAATTTCTTACTTAATTAATTTGTTTTCTTGATTTCATGTTATTTATTCATAGTCATCTGTATTTTAATCTATGTCATTTGTATTTTAATCTATTACTAAATAAAGGGTGAAGTGATTTTGTCATTTTTCCCGCTCAAACTCTCACCTGTACAGCCTCTTGACTACATTCACCAATAACTAAATTACTAAATAAAGGGTGAAGTGATTTTGTCATATTTTCCGCTCAAACTCTCTCCTGTACACAGCCTCTTGACTACATTCACCAATAACTAAATAAAGGCTAAAGTGATTTCAATCACTTTTCTTCCCACCTAAGAATGGAAAATTCTAGAAAATCAAATTTTCTACTTAATTGGATCTGCCTAAGCCTCAATAATCTTTAACATACTAATCAATAGATGCATTTACATTAACAAACGAAATAATTAATTCATTTATAGCTTTGGCATTGATAACGGAAAGAGAGAGATTTTAGGGAATATTAACTTCCCTAATTTGAATCCAATTGGTAAGTGAATATTATGACTTTTTTTATCAAAGATTTAGATTACTATTTAGAAAATGACATTGTTAAATATGTAAATATCTTTTAGACATGTATATATATTGTGTTATATTTAGAATATAATTAATATTACTAACAAATCTATTTCCTTCTAAGTGTCAATCTATGTTTCCTTGTTAGAGTTGAATTGCATCAAATAAATAAGGGTTTGATTGATTGAATGACTTCTCAAAGGTACATATAAATACAAGACCACCAGCACATTGAGAATACACGAATTGAGAATTCTTGGTAAGAGAAAATATTTTGTTATTCACGGATTCAAGACATCTTTTTAGGTTGTGAGTGCAGTTGTAACTTACATCTGAACTCACATCTAGATTTCATCCAAGTTCTTTGTTTTCCTTCTGTTTAGAATTGGCTATTATTGGGAAAGGAATATTGTTCTTGGTTTATAAGTTGGTTAGAACTTGATTTAGTATTTTAATCTTTTTGTTTCACTTATTCTTGTTTTCTTCTTTAAAACAGATCTTTAATAGTGAAAACATTTTTGCGCTTAAAGTCTTGTTTGATGGGACAGAACAAGTAAACGTTTAATTCTTTGTGTTCTTTTATTTTATTACGCTGCTTATTGGTGGATGTGTGAACAGTTGTGACTCAAGTGTTTACTAACATCCGTAATCTGTTCTGTTGAACTGATTTTCTATCTACACTAAACTTTCAATCACTCTGCTATGTATAGGTCGAAATAGTGGGAAATAACGAGAAGACATGACGAGAATAGATAGGGAACCCATTCCCTATGTCGTATTTGAGACTTGTATGTATTTTACTTTGGGCCCAATCCATTGGGACTTGCCCGGTTTATGACCCCATGTCGTACTCGATTTATACCGTTCAGCTTAAATAATGAATTAAATAAAAAAAGAAGAAGATGTTACGCAGACGTTTAATTTAGAAGCCATGAAAGAGCATGAGACTATCATCGAGCTTCAGCAAAGAAGATTCTAGAACTACAGTACCACTGCAAAAGATGTTCAGCATTAAAAATAACAATTTATGAAATATTTATATAAATTGAATGAAATAGTCATAGAAGATTATACCATCTTGCTGGATGAAGAAGGCTTGAACGCAATTGTGCTGGATTAATAAGAGCAAACTAATAACCACATTCTGTCTACTGAGTGCGGTGAACCGAATAATCTGGGCTAGGGCTAGGGTTCTTCTTTGCAATAGACAGTTGCATACTTTCTGTAACAATTGGTGAGTAAAACATTAGGGTTATCGAGAGAAATGTGTGTGTACTGAGGGAGAGAGGTGTTACAGAGACGGTAGGCCCAAAGTAGGAGTTTATGAGGTGAACGACGAGCTTTATGCCGTACTGCGACACCATATTTACCGGCGGTCGATCTTTCCTTACAGTTCTGCCCTGGGAACAGATTCAGAAGGAAGAGAAGGGCGGGAATAATATGCGTATGGACGACGCCGGACATAAAGTACTCCTACATATTTATATTTTTTTAATTATTTATGTTTTTGTTAAAACTTTTTAGTCTTATACATTAAACTAGAAATAGTATCAACTTGGGTCCATAGCTCAGTGGTAGAGCGATTGACTTCAAATCAATAGGTCGCCGGTTCGTACCCGATTGGGCCATTTGAATCCAATTGGTAAGTGGATTTTATGACTTTTTTTTTATTAAAGATTTAGAATACTATTTAGAAAATGACATTGTTAAATATGTAAATATCATTTAGACAAGTATATATATTATGTTATATTTAGAATATAATTAATATTACTATTTCCTTCTAAGTGTCAATCTATGTTTCCTTGTAAGAGTTGAATTGCATCAAATAAATAAGGGTTTGATTGATTGAATGACTTCTCAAAGGTACCTATAAATACAAGACCACCAGCACATTGAGAATACACGAATTGAAAATTCTTCGTAAGAGAAAATTTTTTGTTATTCACGGATTCACGACATCTTTTTAGGTTGTGAGTGCAGTTGTGACTTACATCTGAACTCACATCTAGATTTCATCCAAGTTCTTTGTTGTCCTTCTATTTAGAATATGCTATTATTGGGAAAGGAATATTGTTCTTGGTATATAAGTTGGTTAGAACTTGATTTAGTATATTAATCTTTTTGTTTCACTTATTCTTGTTTTCTTCTTTAAAACAGATCTTTAATAGTGAAAACATTTTTGCGCTTAAAGCCTTGTTTGATAGGACAGAACAAGTAAACGTTTAATTCTTTGTGTTCTTTTATTTTATTACGCTGCTTATTGGTGGATGTGTGAACAGTTGTGACTCAAGTGTTTACTAACATCCGTAATGAACTGATTTTCAATCTACACTAAACTTTCAATCACTCTGCTATGTATAGGTCGAAATAGTGGGAAATAACGAGAAGACATGACGAGAATAGATAGGGAAACCATTCCCTATGTCGTATTTGAGACTTGTATGTATTTTACTTTGGGCCCAATCCATTGGGACTTGCCCGGTTTATGACCCCATGTCGTACTCGATTTATACTGTTCAGCTTAAATAATGAATTAAATAAAAAAAAAGAAGAAGATGTTACGCAGACGTTTAATTTAGAAGCCATGAAAGATCATGAGACTATCATCGAGCATCAGCAAAGAAGATTCTAGAACTACAGTACCACTGCAAAAGATGTTCAGCATTAAAAATAACAATTTATGAAATATTTATATAAATTGAATGAAATAGTCATAGATGATTATACCATCTTGCTGGATGAAGAAGGCTTGAAAGCAATTGTGCTGGATTAATATGAGAAAACTAATAACCACATTCTGTCTATTGAGTGCGGTGAACCGAATAATCAGGGCTAGGGCTAGGGTTCCTCTTCGCAATAGACAATTGCATACTTTCTATAACAATTGGTGAGTACAAAATTAGGTTTATAGAGAGAAATGTGTGTGTATTGAGGGAGAGAAGTGTTACAGAGATGGTAGGCCAAAAGTAGGATTTTATGAGGTGAACGACGAGCTTTATGCCGAACTGCGACCCCATATTTACCGGCGGCCGATTTTTCCTTACAGTTCTGCCCTGGGAACAGATTCAGAAGGAAGAGAAGGGCGGGAATAATATGCGTATGAACGACGCCGGACATAAAGTACTCCTACATATTTATATATTTTTTATTTTTTTATGTTTTTGTTAAAACTTTTTAGTCTTATACATTAAACTAGAAATAGTATCAACTTGGGTCCATAGCTCAGTGTAGTGGTAGAGCGATTGACTTCAAATCAATAGGTCGCCGGTTCGTACCCGATTGGGCCATTTGAATCCAATTGGTAAGTGGATTTTATGACTTTTTTTTTATTAAATATTTAGAATACTATTTAGAAAATGACATTGTTAAATATGTAAATATCTTTTAGGCAAGTATATATATTATGTTATATTTAGAATATAATTAATATTACTAACAAATCTATTTCCTTCTAAGTGTCAATCTATGTTTCCTTGTAAGAGTTGAATTGCATCAAATAAATAAGGGTTTGATTGATTGAATGACTTCTCAAAGGTAACTATAAATACAAGACCACCAGCACATTGAGAATACACGAATTGAAAATTCTTCGTAAGAGAAAATATTTTGTTATTCACGGATTCAAGACATCTTTTTAGGTTGTGAGTGCAGTTGTGACTTACATCTGAACTCACATCTAGATTTCATCCAAGTTCTTTGTTGTCCTTCTATTTAGAATAGGCTATTATTAGGAAAGGAATATTGTTCTTGGTTTATAAGTTGGTTAGAACTTGATTTGGTATTTTAATCTTTTTGTTTCACTTATTCTTGTTTTCTTCTTTAAAACAGATCTTTAATAGTGAAAAAAAAATTTGCGCTTAAAGCCTTGTTTGATGGGAAAGAACAAGTAAACGTTTAATACTTTGTGTTCTTTTATTTTATTACGCTGCTTATTGGTGGATGTGTGAACAGTTGTGACTCAAGTGTTTACTAACATCCGTAATCTGTTCTGTTGAACTGATTTTCTATCTACACTAAACTTTCAATCACTCTGCTATGTATAGGTCGAAATAGTGGGAAATAACGAGAAGACATGACGAGAATAGATAGGGAACGCAATTGTGCTGTAACAATTGGTGAGTAAAAAATTAGGTTTATAGAGAGAAATGTGTGTGTACTAAGGGAGAGAAGTGTTAGAGAGATGGTAGGCCCAAAGTAGGAGTTTATGAGGTAAACGGCGAGCTTTATGCCGTACTGCAACACCATATTTACCGGCGGCCGATCTTTCCTTACAGTTCTGCCCTGGGAACAGATTCAGAAGGAAGAGAAGGGCGGGAATAATATGCGTATGGATGACGCCGGACATAAAGTACTCCTACATATTTATATTTTTTTATGTTTTTGTTAAAACTTTTTAGTCTTATACGTTAAACTAGAAATAGTATCAACTTGGGTCCATAGCTCAAAGGTAGAGCGATTGACTGCAAATCAATAGGTCGCCGGTTCGAACCTGATTGGTCCTTTTAAATTCTTGTTAATTTTATTACTCTCTTTCAAGATAAATTTCTTACTTAATTAATTTGTTTTCTTGATTTCATGGTATTTATTCATAGTCATCTGTATTTTAATCTATGTCATTTGTATTTTAATCTATTACTAAATAAAGGGTGAAGTGATTTTGTCATCAAACTCTCACCTGTACAACCTCTTGACTACATTCACAAATAACTAAATTACTAAATAAAGGGTGAAGTGATTTTGTCATATTTCCCGCTCAAACTCTCTCCTGTACACAGCCTCTTGACTACATTCACCAATAACTAAATAAAGGCTAGAGTGATTTTAATCACTTTTCTTCCCACCTAAGAATGGAAAATTCTAGAAAATCAAATTTGCTACTTAATTGGATCTGCCTAAGCCTCATTAAAACTTTAACATACTAATCAATAGATGCATTTTCATTAACAAACAAAATAATTAATACATTTATAGCTCTGGCATTGATAACGGAAAGAGAGAGATTTAGGGAATATTAACTTCCCTAATTTGAATCCAATTGGTAAGTAGATTTTATGACTTTTTTTTATCAAAGATTTAGATTACTATTTAGAAAATGACATTGTTAAATATGTAAATATCTTTTAGACATGTATATATATTGTGTTATATTTAGAATATAATTAATATTACTAACAAATCTATTTCCTTCTAAGTGCCAATCTATGTTTCCTTGTAAGAGTTGAATTGCATCAAATAAATAAGGGTTTGATTGATTGAATGACTTCTCAAAGGTACCTATAAATACAAGACCACCAGCACATTGAGAATACACGAATTGAGAATTCTTCGTAAGAGAAAATATTTTGTTATTCACGGATTCAAGACATCTTTTTAGGTTGTGTGCAGTTGTGACTTACATCTGAACTCACATCTAGATTTCATCCAAGTTCTTTGTTGTCCTTCTATTTAGAACTTGATTTAGTATTTTAATCTTTTTGTTTCACTTATTCTTGTTTTCTTCTTTAAAACAGATCCTTAATAGTGAATATATTTTTGCGCTAAAAGCCTTGTTTGATGGGACAGAACAAGTAAACGTTTAATTCTTTGTGTTCTTTTATTTTATTACGCTGCTTATTGGTGGATGTGTGAACAGTTGTGACTCAAGTGTTTACTAACATCCGTAATCTGTTCTGTTGAACTGATTTTCTATCTACACTAAACTTTCAATCACTCTACTATATATAGGTCGAAATAGTGGGAAATAACGAGAAGACATGATGAGAATAGATAGGGAACCCATTCCTTATGTCGTATTTGAGACTTGTATGTATTTTACTTTGGGCCCAATCCATTGGGACTTGCCCGGTTTATGACCCCATGTCGTACTCGATTTATACCGTTCAGCTTAAATAATGAATTAAATAAAAAAAAGAAGAAGATGTTACGCAGACGTTTAATTTAGAAGCCATGAAAGAGCATGAGACTATCATCGAGCTTCAGCAAAGAAGATTCTAGAACTACAGTACCACTGCAAAAGATGTTCAGCATTAAAAATAATAATTTATGAAATATTTATATAAATTGAATGAAATAATCATAAAAGATTATACCATCTTGCTGGATGAAGAAGGCTTGAACGCAATTGTGCTGGATTAATACGAGCAAACTAATAACCACATTCTGTCTATTGAGTGCGGTGAACCGAATAATCAGGGCTAAGGCTAGGGTTTCTCTTCGCAATAGACAATTGCATACTTTCTATAACAATTGGTGAGTAAAAAATTAGGTTTATAGAGAGAAATGTGTGTGTACTGAGGGAGAGAGGTGTTACAGAGACGGTAGGCCCAAAGTAGGAGTTTATGAGGTGAACGGCGAGCTTTATGCCGTACTGCGACACCATATTTACCGGCGTCCGATCTTTCCTTATAGTTCTGCCCTGGGAACATATTCAGAAGGAAGAGAAGGGCGGGAATAATATGCGTATGGACAACTCCGGACATAAAGTACTCCTACATATTTATATTTTTTTTAATTTTTTTATGTTTTTGTTAAAACTTTTTAGTCTTATACATTAAACTAGAAACAGTATCAACTTGGGTCCATAGCTCAGTGGTAGAGGGATTGATTGCAAATCAATAGGTCACCGGTTCGAACCTGATTTGGTCCTTTAAATTCTTGTTAATTTTACTACTCTCTTTCTGGAAAAATTTCTTACTTAATTAATTTGTTTTCTTGATTTCATGTTATTTATTCATAGTCATCTGTATTTTAATCTATATCATTTGTATTTTAATCTATTACTAAATAAAGGGTGAAGTTATTTTGTCATTTTTCCCGCTCAAACTCTTACTTGTACAGCCCCTTGACTACATTCACCAATAACTAAATTACTAAATAAAGGGTGAAGTGATTTTGTCATATTTCCCGCTCAAACACTCTCCTGTACACAGCCTCTTGACTACATTCACCAATAACTAAATAAAGGCTAAAGTGATTTCAATCACTTTTCTTCCCACCTATGAATGGAAAATTCAAGAGAATCAAACGAATTGAGAATTCTTTGTATGAGAAAATATTTTGTTATTCACGGATTCAAGACATCTTTTTAGGTTGTGTGCAGTTGTGACTTACATTTGAACTCACATCTAGATTTCATCCAAGTTCTTTGTTGTCCTTCTATTTAGAATAAGCTATTATTGGGAAAGGAATATTGTTCTTGGTTTATAAGTTGGTTAGAACTTGATTTAGTATTTTAAACTTTATGTTTCACTTATTCTTGTTTTCTTCTTTAAAACAGATCTTTAATAGTGAATATATTTTTGCGCTAAAAGCCTTGTTTGATGGGACAGAACAAGTAAACGTTTAATTCTTTGTGTTCTTTTATTTTATTACGCTGCTTATTGGTGGATGTGTGAACAGTTGTGACTCAAGTGTTTACTAACATCCGTAATCTGTTCTGTTGAACTGATTTTCTATCTACACTAAACTTTCAATCACTCTACTATATATAGGTCGAAATAGTGGGAAATAACGAGAAGACATGATGAGAATAGATAGGGAACCCATTCCCTATGTCGTAATTGAGACTTGTATGTATTTTACTTTGGGCCCAATCCATTGGGACTTGCCCGGTTTATGACCACATATCGTACTCGATTTATACCGTTCAACTTAAATAATGAATTAAATAAAAAAAAGAAGAAGATGTTACGCAGACGTTTAATTTAGAAGCCATGAAAGAGCATGAGACTATCATCGAGCTTCAGCAAAGAAGATTCTAGAACTACAGTACCACTGCAAAAGATGTTCAGCATTAAAAATAACAATTTATGAAATATTTATATAAATTGAATGAAATAATCATAAAAGATTATACCATCTTGCTGGATGAAGAAGGCTTGAACACAATTTTGTTAGATTAATATGAGCAAACTAATAACCACATTCTGTCTATTGAGTGCGGTGAACCGAATAATCAGGGCTAAGGCTAGGGTTCCTCTTCGCAATAGACAATTGCATACTTTCTGTAACAATTGGTGAGTGTTAGGACCTAACTATGTAAGCCACATAGTTATAAAAGGTTTTGACAAAGAAATATATCATATGTTATCTGACAGCCAAGATAACATATGACTCTGGTCAGCTGAGCCCTTAACTCAAAACTGCACATCTTATATATCAACTGGACAGCTATGATTCAACCAATCTGCAATGATCCAACTCAAAACCAATCATATACATTAATGTATCTATTTACATATGGAGCATTTCATATTGCCTAAACCATCTAGATCAAGAACTTAGCTTTGACAGCTAAGGTTCTCAAACAAAGAAAGGCTTCATCCTCTCGACAAACTATGATCTTCAATCAAACAGCAGTGATGTTCTTATGTGATAATCAAGTTGTGCAGTGCCCAAACTTCTCTCAACTGATCCTGCCAGCTCATCTCCATAAAGATCACCTCCATGGTTGCAGATTCCAGCTATGTTATTTTCCAGTCAACAATGGCTCTAAATGCATCTCCAACATACACTTACTACCTTGTCCCCTCCAACGGCTATATTCAAGCCTATAAAAGGAGTCCTCCAAGACTGAAGATAATGCCCCTTACACATACAACTTCTACAACCTTACCTCCAACCCTTCTCAACCTGCAACCAACAATCAAAACAACATTAAGACACTTGTAACTGACCTCAGGTGTATAAACTAATTTGTAAAACCACTTAAGACTGACTTTAAGTGGGTATTGTAATTTGCTTAGTATAGAGCATAATCCCTAATAGACCGTACTTATTAGGAAGAGGAAGTTCAAGGAACTTGCCTATCCAATCCTTTGTAAATCTTAACGGGAACTAGATTTAAGTGGATTGATCTCACTTGTCAAGGTTGACAGTGAGGGTGGACGTAGGAGGAGTGAACTCTGAACCACCTTAAAATTCCTTGTGTTCATTTGGTATTATTACACAACACACACACACATCTACACACACATACACTATTCACTTGTCTTTACATTATTCAAACACTTATTATTCCGCTGCACATTTAAAACTTGCTTTTAAAACCAGTTAATATCCGATGCCTAAGATCTCACCTCACTGCCAAAGCTTAACTGTCTAACCTTTCAATCTGATTAAAGTTAACAGGACCTTTCAATTGGTATCAGAGCTTGTCTTCACACTCAAAAGTCTAACAACTTGTGAAGGATCAATTACCAACCCACCATGCCTCAACCAAGGAGAAATAATGAGAAAGACATTCCCCACATTGATGACTATGGATCATTTGAAATATATGCTTCAAAAATCAAAACCTACCTTGATGCAAACAGCATCTGGAACTGGTTTGTACTAGAAAATGAAGTCATTTGCCCTGTCACCCTAGATTCAAATGGTGGACCTAGCAAAAATAAATCCCTGCACTCGGACTCGATTCAGAAAGACTACTGGTTAGTGCTAATTTGAAAGTCAAAAACATACTCCAAAAGAGTGTTAATGACTCTCTAGCACAAGAAATTGCAAAAGAGCCAACTGCAAAGGCTGCTTGGGAACTCATCCATACCAAATTCCAGAAACACTCCAGTGTTAGAACCCAAAACCTATACAACCTTCTTAGACAACTTGACAATTTTAAATTCTACCCTGGTGAGAAAGTAAGTGCTGCAAAACCAAGATTTGAAGACTTGTTAAGATCCATTGCTGATCATGGTAAAACTTTTGAGAACCAAGATCTGTGTCTCAAAATATACTCCAACCTTTCTCAAGAATATGAGAAGGTAGCTCTACCAATAAGAGAAGGCTCAGAATGGAGCACCATGACTGTTGAACAATACTTTGGAAAGCTTGAAGCTTATGAACTAGAAGGAATGATAAAACTTCAACCAGTTCCTTCCATTTCACAAACCCTTGCCTTAGCTGCCCAAGAAACCACTCAAAAACCAATCACTCAACAAGACATTGACTCCATGGTTCTTCTTTCCCTCCAAAAAGTAAACCTTCCCTCAAATAACCTCTCTCAAGGAGACCTACCAAGTCTCATATCCATGGCTATCAGAAATACCCTGAGAGCTCATAAGAAGTCATTTGAAAGAAGCTATAGCCCATCCACTTCTGAACAAGAAAACCCTAAAAAGAAAGTTGAATGCTTCAACTGTAAGAAGCTTGGACATTACTCATCTGATTGCCCTAAACCAAGGAAACCTAGGGAAAATCGCAGCCTAAGAAGTTTTCATACTCCAAGGAAATCATTCACAGTTCAAGGTGTAACTGCTACAACTGCACAAAGAGGAAGAATGAGAAGAACAAAGAGCAAGTACTAATTGCTGACTCATCTAAGTTCAGTGATGAGGAATGTGAGTTCAGTGACTCTGAAAGTGAAGGAGAAGAAGCAATGATATGCTTAATGGCAGGAGATGATGAAGATTCAGACAATGAAGAAGAATTTGAAGCCTTAGCTGTTGTTGAAGAACTAAAACAGGTACCTCAGTTCAACTCTTTAAATAATGAAGAATTTAAACAATTAGTTAGTACCCTTCTAATTCAAATAAAAAGACACCAAACTAGCTTTGCTTCATTGCTCACTGATAATCTATCCCAAAGTAAAAACATTGATAGCCTTGAAAGAGCCAACCAAGGACTGAAAGTTCAAAACCTTATGCTTGAAAAAGCTAATGAAGAGCTGACAGCTATGAATTCCAAACTTCTGGAAACCAGCCAAATCAACATCAACCTTGAAAAGGAAAATGAAACCCTTAGAAAGAAGTTTGAATCCTGGAATAGTTCTGGAAAAGCCTTGACCCACTTTAGCTACAACCAAAGACACCCAAGTGACAAATCAGGAATTGGAGCTAATAATCCTACTATGAACACATATACCCCTCTCACTGATGAAAGGGCTATTGACAAGATGGTTCTTGAAAGCATGATCTATGTCAAATCCCAAGAAAATGTCTATCCTATTCAAACCAAGGAAGATCTCAAGAAAAAGGGAAAAATGGATGAAGCTAGCTCCAGCCACATTGAAGAAACAATTCCAACTAGTCCCTCTTGCACTGATGAAACTCTTATTGCCAGTCCAAGACAATCCAAAGGTATAGAAAAACAAGCAAACAAAGGCAACAAAGGCAATTACATTTGGCAAAAGAAAGGAATCAAGGAGCAAGTAAAGAAAAGCCAACCAAGATATGGTGGACAACAGAGATCTCCTAGACAGCCAAGACATGGTGGACAACAGAGATCTCCTAGACAGCCAAGACATGGTGAACAACAGAGATCTCCCAGACAGCAGAGATTCTACAACCACCATTCATATACCAAACAACAAAGACCCAACTGGCCATACTCAAATGGAAGAAGCCATGCCAGTCAAAGTACTTCCCCTAGATCATCTCACTCAAATAGCTTCCAAAATCATTCTCAGTTTCACAACCAAAACCAATTCTTTTCTCCCAACCAGTTTCCTAATCAATCTGAACCAATTGCTCCTACACCCTATATGCTGCAAATTATGGGATATTATAATGCTCTAAACCAGTATTTTGGAAAGAGGGCAATGAACAAAGCTAGGGTACCAAAGAAATTCTAATCCTTTGGACCCAAAAGAATAAAGGGTACCATAAATTTATTTTTCTGTTTTGTAGGAACCTAGGAAAGGAATATGGTACTTGGACAGTGGATGCAGCAGGCACATGACTTTCAACAAGGAGTGGTTACAACAATATGTCCCTAAAAATGGTCCAAATGTAACTTTTGGTGACAACTCTCAAGCCAAAGTCAAAGGATCAGGAAACCTTGTTACTAAAGACATCATTTTTACTAATGTGTCTTATGTAGAGGGTCTCAAGCACAATTTGATTAGCCTTAGTCAGATTTGTGATAAGGGATATCATGTTGTATGTTCCAAAAACCACTGCACTGTCAAAGATGTCAACAACAAATCAATTCTCACTGGAATAAGAAAAGGCAACCTCTACTGTCTAAACCTTGAAATTGTGGATTCTTCAGATGCCCATTGCCTACTCTCCTTCAGTCAATCTGATATGTCATGGCTATGGCACAAAAGATTGGCTCACCTAAACCTGAAAAGCATCTCAAAACTAGCCCACTCAAACCTAGTAAAAGGCCTACCCAAAATACCCTTCAAAAAGGACAAATTGTGCAAAGCTTGTCAATGTGGAAAGCAAAAGAAAACCTCCTTCACTGCCAAAACCAGATTAGATACCTCAAAACCTCTTCAATTACTCCACATGGACCTTTTTGGACCAATCAGAACTAGATCTCTTGGTGGAAAGAGATACTCTCTTGTTGTAGTTGATGACTACACTAGATTTATTTGGATCATTCTTCTTGAATCCAAAAGAGATACATTGGAACAACTAGTCAAACTGTTCAATAAAATTCAAAACCAAAAGGGTTTATCCATTATCAAAATCAGATCTGATCATGGTAAAGAATTTGAAAACACTAGTGTTGAAGAATATTGTGATCAAAAAGGGATTGAACAGAACTTCTCTGCTCCCAGAACTCCACAGCAAAATGGAGTTGCTGAAAGGAAAAACAGAACAATATGTGAAGCAGCAAGATCTATGCTGTCAGAACACAACCTCCCTAAGTATTTTTGGGGTGAAGCAGTCACCACTGCTGTCTATGTCCAGAACAAGACCCTCATTAACAAGTTTCACTC
This sequence comes from Adenophora triphylla var. japonica, assembly GCA_022495995.1. NCBI lineage: Eukaryota > Viridiplantae > Streptophyta > Magnoliopsida > Asterales > Campanulaceae > Adenophora > Adenophora triphylla. Next base: position 35,728 of record JAFEMH010006896.1, on the reverse strand, counting down.
CAAGACTCCCTATGAGCTATGGAATGGAAGAACACCAACCATTTCATACTTACATGGCTTTGGAAGTAGATGCTTTATACATAACAATGGGAAAAACAACCTTGACAAATTTGATTCCAAAAGTGATGAAGGAATTTTCCTTGGATACTCTAACACTAGCAAAGCCTATAGAGTTTACAACAAAAGAAGACTTGTTGTAGAAGAATCAATTCATGTAGACTTTGATGAAAACAATGATCAAAGCCACACTGAATTATGTGATTTTGATGAATCTATTGGGAATTCAGACAATGTTCCTGAGGTGTCTCCTGTTCATGACCCCTCAAACCTCAATCCTGAAGAAAATTCACCTTCCCTACCCTATATGGTGCCCAAAAACTCTAACATTCATCCCACTTTGTCTGACAGCCAAGAATCCCTTCTCAACAGCAAAGGTGCATCTGACAGCCATGATGTACCTAATAACCTACCTTCATCCAGTCATCAAAATCCCTTTGAAAAAGACCCTATTCAACCTTGTGAGAACACCACTCATTCAGTCATCAAAATCCCTTTGGGACAAGATGGGTTTTTAGAAATAAGATGAATGAAGAGGGTAGTGTAGTAAGGAACAAAGCTAGATTGGTTGCTCAAGGATACAGACAAGAAGAAGGTATTGATTATGATGAGACTTTTGCTCCTGTTGCAAGACTAGAAGCTATAAGGCTATTCCTTGCCTATGCTTCATTCAAGAAGATGAAAGTGTTTCAGATGGATGTCAAAAGTGCATTCCTGAATGGAGTCTTAAATGAAAAAGTTTTTGTATCTCAACCCCCTGGATTTGAGCACCCCAAATTTCCTGATCATGTATACAAATTGGACAAAGCCTTGTATGGGCTTAAGCAAGCACCTAGAGCTTGGTATGATACCCTATCTAAGTATCTACTTGGCAAAGGATTTACCAAGGGCCATATTGATAATACTTTGTTTATCAAGAAATATGGAGATGATCAGTTGCTCATCCAAGTCTATGTTGATGACATCATTTTTGGCTCATCAAATGAGGACTTGTGTACTGAATTTGGGGATATCATGAAGAATCAGTTTGAAATGAGCATGATTGGTGATCTCACTTTCTTCTTGGGCCTTCAAGTCAAGCAAATGAAGGAAGGAATCTTCATTAACCAAGCTAAATACACAAGGGATATGATCAAGAAGTTTGACATGCAAACTGCTTCCCCAGCTAAAACCCCTCTGTCAACCACAACCAAACTACATGCTGATTCTGATGGACAAAGTGTGAATCCAACTCTTTATAGAAGCTACATTGGATCTCTCCTATATGTGACAGCTTCAAGACCTGACATCATGTTTAGTGTTTGTCTTTGTGCAAGATTTCAAGCCAATCCCAAGGAATCTCATCTCTCTCATTGCCAAGAGAATTTTGAGATATCTCAAAGGAACCCACGATTATGGTTTGTGGTATCCCACCGAATCCCCATTCTCTCTAATTGGATTCACCGACTCGAGCTAGGCCGGATGCAATCTAGATAGAAAATCCACAAGTAGTGGATGCCGCTTATTGGATCAAGAATCATCTCATGGTCAAGCAAAAGCAAACCTCGCAGCTACCTCAACAAACCTCGAGGCTGAATTTATTGCTGCTGGCTTATGCTGTTCACAAATTCTTTACCTCAAAAGTCAACTTCAAGACTTTGGAATAGAATTGTCTAACATTCCCATCTTCTGTGACAACTCAAGCACTATTGAAATGACAGAAAACCCTGTTCAACATTCCAAGACCAAGCACATTGAAGTTAGGCATCACTTCATTAGAGATCATGTAGAAAAGGGAAATATTAACTTGGCCAAAGTTTGCACAGAAGATAATGTCTCTGACATCCTAACAAAAGCCATGGATGAAAAGAGATTTGAAATGCTAAGAGCAATGTTAGGAATGATTAACTAGCCAAAATAAAGAGCCTTCATTGATAACAAGGAAAAACATTACCTATGGCTGCTGTCAACATTGTGGAATCTGACAACTAACCATCACCCTACCCTAAAACCTTCCTAAAACATCAAACCAAAACACACTCCTTCCTTACATCAAATCTTCAAAACACAAATCATCAAACACAAACACAAATTTCCTTATCAAAAGCTTCACTATCCTCCTTCCCATCACAGCTAGCCTTCCTGAATACTTTGACATCTAAGGATTGTCAATCTTGACTATTCCATAGCTGATCTTGAAAGAAATCACCTCCACATCCATTATCACTATAGATAATATCTGGGGCTTGATATGCATTCTCTTTGAAGTCCCTATACCTCTCTAGCCACACAGGGTGCCTTTCCATAAAAGGATCAATAGCTGTGGTTGAAAACTGTAAAGAAGGACACACCCTCCTGGGCCACCATTCCTCCACTGCATTATAAGGAGGATACTCACTGAGTGGTGAGATAAAGCTGAAGGTACCTAAAGAGTTTGCACTGGCCTGTGCAATGATAGCTTGATCAGATTGAGGACCTTCATCTTCATCACCATTCAAAGCTGCTGGACTTAAACACTTGAGAAACTGAGAAAACAACTTCATATAAACCTTGGAAGGAGAACTTTGCACACCTGCAAATTTGTCTCCAGTTCCCTCAAGAACTGTTTGACCTAGAGTAAGTGAATCCCTGGTTTGTTTGTGTACTTCTTGACAGCTATGAAATCAGGTTGACCAATTTGTGTGTCAACCTTAATCCTTTCATTGCTGTCAAGCTTCACTAGCTCTCCCAAGGTATAAACCCTCTCTACATCTTCCTTAACATGCTTACTTGATTCACCTTCCTTATCTTTTCTTGACAGCTTAACCTTAGCTGTCAGATCATTGTGCCCCTCTCCAATCATCTTAGCTTTACCCTTGTTCCTAGCTATCTCCCTTAACCTGTTTTTCTCACCCTCCAACAGTGCTAGTCTCTCCTCCTCCCAAAATTTCCTTCTTATCTTTCTCTCTCAAACCTTTCCTCTCTTGTTTCATCTACCCTTGGACTTTGAAAGACAAGTTTCTTTGCTGTCTTAGCCATTTTGCTAGGACTGAACATTGAAACTAATCTTCCCATTTGCTATAAATGAAATGAATTTGGTAAATTTCATCATCTGAACCATTTCCTTTTATAGACAAATTTAGTTTCAGTCAAATTAGTGGCAATGATCATTCAAAAAAGGCTTGGCTGGTCATCAAGTCTGACAGCTATGAATTTAGTTCTTGCCAAATCGAGGAATTTTTGGAACTTGCCACTAACACATATCTATTAACTTCTCTGTTTATTCCCTCTAAAATTTCGTCTTTGTGTACGAAAATAACTCCCATGTTTTATGGGAAGTTATTGCACAAGTAATGAGTGGGGGACAAATAACACTGTTCATGAACAATCATTCTCTTAAATGTTCATTTTTAACCGTTGTAGTAACCCACGTATTAGCCGTTGAACTCCACCAATTCCCACATCAATTACCATTTAACCTTGTGAAATTAACCCCTCTTCCTTCAAACTATCTTCTTCCTCCTAATTTCTCTCTCTGATTCTCTCTGTTCTTCAAAACCCTAAAACTCTGTTTCATTCAACCATGTCTTACCCTGAAGCTCATGGTTACATCATCAAACCAGAATTCTATGAGCATGAGGTTGGAGCTCTAATCAAGGAACTTTTAGAATCCAATCATCTCTGCAACATGATGGAAGCTCAACCTCCCATTTATGAGAAGTTATGCAGAGAAATGTTTATGAAAGGAGAAAGACAGCAATCTGGAGCAATAAGAAACAACATTGAAGGGACAAAGATCAATGTGACTCCCAAGGTTGTGTCCAAAGTTTACAACATCCCAATCAAGAATGAAGGCCTCAGCAACCTCTGGAATAGAAAAGACAACAACTTGGAACCTTTCTACAAAAGATTCTTTGATAAACCAAGCTGCAACTATCAATTGGTTCAGGACAAACCAATAAAAAAGAAAGACCTTGATTTATTCAAATCAACCCTAATGGATGTTGTCATCAAAGGGTTTGATGGAAAGCAATCCTTCTTTGACCAAATCAGTCCAAATGAATGGAAACAAGCCCTCAGTTTGATGACCAAGGAGATAAACTGGAGTGTTGCACTGCTACACAACTTCCAACTTGCAATATCCCCTTCTGTAGCGTTGTGAGGAAAAAGAATTTTATCTTTTAGAGTCGCCAACTATATTATTCGTTGGAAACACAGGAAAACCATTTTGAAAGAGATTTGGGTTCGGGGCTTAGGTTATGAAATGGGTAGGTCAAGGAGCATCCATTTCATCCAATTCGGAGATCGGTCTTGCTAAAGAAAAGAGAGGTTTTCAATCTTTTTAATAAAATAATTAAAGAAGAACAAATAAACCCTAATCAATTCCTTGATTAGGAATGTCGGAATGTATGCTTCGAGATCGCCTTCATTGATTGAAGGGACTCTAAGCTAATCCTTTTGATGGGATTACACTACTCTAAAATCAATAGAGAGGTTGAGAAGAGAAGTGAAAGTTAAAGGATGATTACCTTTTTGAGAAGTGATTTGGACAGAGTTTCGACTCAAGTTTAGAGTTGAAACTTGATACGAACAGAGCTTCGCCTCGATCCTTGACTTGGATCTTGATGCGGACGGAGCTTCGCCTTGGTCCCTTGATTCGGGCTTCGATGTTTGTTAATCAACAAGGTTGATGAACAAACTTTGGGAGTTGTTTTGTGAGTGATTTGAAGGAGTCTTTCGTGGAAAGAAACCAACAAATTATGTGTGTTGTGTGTGTTCTTGATCAAGGATCAGAATTGTCGACCCCCGAAACACTAAAAGTCATCCAGTATTTATAGGAGGTTGGAGAGGTGAAGGTGGAGAGGTAAAATCGCCTAGGAAGGTTCCAGAACTGAGTTCTGATTGGATACCCGAATTGATAAGGTTTTATCCAAAGAGAGTTTGAAACGGAGAAGGGAAGTGATTCTGCACGTCCTGTCGAGGGGATATCTCGCACGAGATATGATATCTCGTGCGAGATAACTAGTCTGATGACTATTTCGTCCTCTTCAGTTGTTCCGTTAGTCAGTTAGGTCCAAAACTAACGAGGTTAGTTAGAAACTTAACGAAACATGACGAAACTGATGTGCTTTCATCAAAACACAAAATAGAGATGAAGAGTAGTGTAATCATGTAAATATGAGTTCAGAATGGGGTGTCTACAGAGCCCCTCGGTGACAGGTCTTATGAAAGAAGAAGTGTCATCGATAGAAAAGACATCATTCTGAACACTGGGATGGTCGTGCCGCACGGCTACCTACGTATCTCTATCGGAAAATCAGACCAAAACGTAGTTCAACTCCAAAACACGAAAAGGTTGCATTAGGTATTTTGAAAATCATTTGAAAATTGAGGAGATTTTGTTTTTAAAAAGGCAAATCCATACTGAGGAATCAAATCATGACCCAATTCTGAATATACCTGTCTGTCTGAAGATTTGCCTGTTTGGGCTCCGAACCTGTGGGGGAAAGATGTTAGAAAACAAAGGTTTACCTGCCCGGTCCTTTGCATCCTGTTGGGTTTTCTTTTGAGACTGAAGTGAGGTGACGATCCTGGAGATTCGGGACCGAGCTTTTGTTGAGGTGACGATCCTGGCGATTCAAGACCGAGCTTTTTGTTGAGTAGTACTCGACATACTACTTGTAGATGCTTGACACACCTACTTGGTGACGATCCTAGCGATTCAAGACCGATCTTTTGTTGAGGTGACGATCCTGGCGATTCGGGACCGAGCTTTTGTTGAGGTGAGTACTCGACATACTACCTGTAGATGCTTGACACACCTACTTGGTGACGATCCTAGCGATTCAAGACCGAGCTTTTGTTGAGGTGACAATCCTGGCGATTCGGGACCGAGCTTTTGTTGAGGTGAGTACTCGACATACTACCTGTAGATGCTTGACACACCTACTTGGTGACGATCCACCTGTCTGGGCATTGAATCGGGCTTTTGATAAGGTAAGTATTTGACATACTAACCCTAGATGCTTGACGCATCTTAGATGTTTGACACACCTAATTGTTGACGATCCACCTGTCTGGGCGTTGAATCGGGCTTTTTGTTGGAATATGCTTGACGCATGGCACTTGACGTGATGGATGCTTGACGCGATGGTTACTTGACGCAATGGTTGCTTGACGCGATAGTTGCTTGACGCAATGGTTGCTTGACGCCATGGTTGCTTGACGCAAAGGTTGCTTGACGCAATGGTTGCTTGACGCGATGGTCGCTTGACGCAATGGATGCTTGACGCTTGAAGAGATGCTCGACGCACTTAATTGGATACATTGACATATGGGGAGGTAGATGGTAGGCGAAATCCAAACACTCAACGTGTTTGATCTGAAAGTAGGCACTTGACGTGCTTTTATGCACTTTAATTCCTGCAAGAGGGTTAGTGAAAGCATTTGCATAACAACATGTATTCACTTAAGCATTTGTTTGTTCAAGACTATCAATGTGCACTCGACTCCAAGTATCAGCGGGGAGAATGAGTTCTATTATGTGAGAATTGAAAATCGCTTGTGATTTAAATTTTGGTTAAAAAGACTAACTCGTGAGGTCCATCTAAAGATCGAATGAGACAATCGTCTAATAGGATTCCATTGAGATAACCCAAGTTTAACGCTAAGGATACTTCAAGGAGTTTTTCATTGTCGCAGGACTTTTTCATCGTCAAGCCCCTTTTTTTCATGTGATGATCATTGACTGAACAAGGTCCAAACCACTCTAATGGCTTTTGCTATGTAGAACTGATGCTGCCCAATCCAAAGCACGTATTTTCCAAAGGCTTCTCTTGACACCAAGCCCCAAGACTTCTTGTATGCTGCAGATGACTTCATGAACAGGTTTGTGAGGCTGCATGAATTGAAGAAGGATCCCCTCCTTTTTCCCTTTGATGATTTTTTTTTTAGTGACGCACCCTGGTTTTTGCCTAGACCGCCCTTTCGGGTTTTCAATCTAGCGGGCATCTCTTTTGCGTCTTTTGTTTTTGTGCTCTAACTTTTGCCTAGGCCGCTCTTTACGAGTTTTCAACCTAGCGAGCCACTTTTTTTTTTTTTGAAAAGTATATTTACTCGAAGAGGACTCAGTTGGAAGAATCTCATTAAGGAGAAAGATGAGATCTCAAATTTAGTTGAAAAGAGACGAACTCTATTTTTTTTTGGAAGGTTATCCAAGCATTGACTCTTTTGGGGGAGTGTATTCTCTAATGATGAGTGTGAGAAACGAAAGAGGAAAGCCCCTACTGCAGATTTGATTATTTTGAAGAGTGTGAGTGGGGATTGACTGGGGGAGGAAAGGTTAGGAAGCCCCAGTTTTGATGCTTGGATTTCAAGAGTGTGTATGAGAATGGCTAAGAGGAAGCCCCTAGACTCAACAAAGAACGCTATATGGCTCAAAGATCTAGAAAAGTTGTTCTACTTTTAATGGACCTTGCATCATCTAGAAATTTCTTAACGAGTTTGAAAAGAAAGCCAATCGTTAGCATGACTTAAGGCTAAACATTTTTCTTTATGGATTGATGTTGAAAGTCTTCTTCATTTGCGTTGCCATTTGGGCTTCATTGTAAGAGGATGTTGAGGGATCTTCTTTTCTTCATTGATATCACTTGACTCTTCTTCTTTGCGGGAGAGTCCTTCTTGCCTTTGTTTAAATTTCATCCTTGTTGTGGGGCAATGAAGGCTTGAGAGTTTTTCTTCTCTTTTTTTTTTGTTTTTTTTTTCTTACTCTCAAAGCCTTGAATTGAGTAGCCCCACTCTTCTTGGGATGAATGTTGATAGCAGCGTCTTTGGCTTCCTTCGTTTGTTGACAATCGACTTTCAACATGAGTAATGTTTAGCCTTAAGCCTTCTAAGGATAGTTTTCATTTCAAACTTGTTTAGAAGTTTCTATTTTTCGTGATGATTTAAGGAATGAGGGTCCACTATTTTTGCATGGATCAAATGATACTCATAAAGAAAAACAACTCTTAGGAAAGTGTTTAGGATAAAGAGATAACTTTTATTGATAATGAAATTCGAAACAGACTCGATAGTTTACTTGACACAAACTAGAGAGGATAGAGATGTACTAGAATGACAGAATGACTCTTCGAGAATATACTAGGAATCTATGTTTCTTCTTTTTTTCTTTTCTTTTTTTTTCAAAGGAAAAAGGGAAAGGACGATCGGAGCCCCAAGGTGGTGATGCTTCAGTTGATCTTTTCGGCTTCATACAAGTCTTGGATGGCATCCCTCAAATTGTAGCAATTGTTGGTGTCATGACCACTAAACTGATGGTAATCGCAAAATTTGTCGGGGTCCCAATCTTCTCTCATTTTCTTCGGATGATAGTCTTCCATTGGCTTCAATTTTCCTTGGCCTACTAGATCATCGAACTTCTCCTTAAGAGTAGTCCCTCCAAAATCATGATAGGTACGACCGGTGCTCCCCTTTATTGGACGATTCTCCTTTTCTGAATTCTTTCTAAGACGGATCAATTCATCGATTCTAAGGCCCGATTTATGGAGTTCGACGAAACTAGGGAAGTAATTGCCGGCAAGCTTCTCTTGGTTCTCTTCGCGGAGACATTGAAGTAGGATATGAATTTGTTCGTCTAGGCTTGGCCTATCAACGATTTCAGTCAGTTTGATCCTCCATCTTTTGACGAAGTCTGCGAAGGATTCATTTGAGAGTTGCTTGGTTTGCTCGAGGTCCCTTCTAGTAGTGCGGTAAGTAGTGCTGTCCTCAAAATGTTCTTGGAAGGCACGACTGGCGAGTGGCCAATCAAGCCTTGTGGAGAGCGGAAGAGTCATGTACCAATCTCTAGCGGCACCATCAAGGGTTTGAGGGAAGCATTGAACTAGCAAGTTGTCATCGACACCCATAGGTAGCATGGCCCAAGAGTAGGTTTCCAAATGAGCTTTAGGGCAAGTAGAACCATTGAATTTTGCAATGTCGGGTGTCTTATACTTTCTAGGAAGCTTTGACATGGATTGACGAAGGGTGTCATAGTCAATAGAGAGCGAGGCTCCCTTGCTCACATCGAGGGATGCAAGTTTCTTTTCTAGCATTGCCATGGTAAGGGGTTCGTCCTTGCTTTCCCTCTTTCTTTCTTTCTTGGAAGCATAACTCTCATTGTCGGAGGAGGAAGATGATGAGCTAGACTCATACACCTTTTTCTTGTGCTTGCGGTGGTATTTAGCCTTCTTAGTGTATGATACTTCATCAACGGAAGAGGTATCATTCTCTTTCTTCTTTGAGCTTAATTCGGCCAATTGTAGTTTCATGGCTTGGAGTTCGTCAACCATGGCTTTCATTTCCCCGGCTTGGATTCTTCTTTCAAGTTCTAATCGGGCCTCCATTTCATCGGCTTGGGCTTGTAGCATTTCTTCATATCGAATCCTTTGATCCTCAATTTCCTTCTTGAGTGCTTCACAATTCATCGTGTCGTAAGGAAATTGAAATGCTACCGTTGGAGAGATAAGGGAGCTTGACGACCTTAGAGATGAACTCGAGATATCCTAACGAAACGTCTTTTCGAATATTAGCCCCAAACGATCCTAGATGGAGAAAAGGATGATGGTTAAAATTACCTCACGAGTGATTTTTTTTTTTGAAGTTTTATTTTTATTAGAGACGGAGTTTTGACTCAAGGAGGGAGCGCACATCGATTATCAATCACAAACATGAAATCTGCAAAGAATATCTCGCGCGAGACTAGGTAACCTCGCACGAGATAACCATTCGGAGAGATGGATTTTATTCCTTTTTATTTCCTAAATTCATGGTCGGACGGACAAAGATCCGTTTTCTATCTAGCATCCTAGGTAAATCTTGCAGGTATACGTAATTCAAACCAAACCTAGGGACTCGGTAATTAACCATTCTTTGTAAAATAAAGCCACGTAAAATTGACCGGAAGGATTTTTTTTTTTTAAAGGGACTTCCGAAAGGGTCATTCCGAAGGGACATTTCCGAAGGGACTTTTTCTTTTTCCGATGGGACTTTTCCGAATCCTTTCTCGATAGTCAATTTTACATTAACTTTATTTTGGTCAAAGACAAGAAGAATTACCGAGTCAAAACCGACCGGTCACGGAGTGTTCTTAGAAAGACAATCTACATGAAAATGTGGCGATGCAGGGCTGGAAGGATAGGCTCCCCGCGATATGACAATCTAGGTGGATTGAATACGCAGAGTGGGATGAGCCAACTTCGGAGAGACCGGCGACTAGGTGGTTACCGTCATCCATCCTTAGTGTGGGTCCCGGGTTTATAGAGGGTATGCAGTGCAATGACAGTTATATCATGAGTGCGCGTGTGTGATAGTCAATCTAGGTGATAGATAAAATAGAGATTTTTTTTTGAAAATCAAAAGGAAAACAGATAATGGCCGCACCAAGTGGTTGCCTACGTTTCTCCCAAATTAGGAAGACTCAGGCCGTCGTAGTTCCACATAAAGAGAGAGAAAGAGAGATAAATAATTCAATTTACAACTCCCGAATCTCCAATGGACCGGACTTTAATTAAATAAAACCCAATCGCACGCAGTTTATAAATAATAATCAATTATTTAAAGGAAACAAAGATTCGAGTTCTACACCTTAAGGGAGGCCTTAAGATGTGGGAACTCTGCAAATAATGAATTTTGGGATCCCCCTTGCGTGTTCGGCTCTCGTCTTGGACTATGAGATGAACGGGAGAAACCAGAAAACAACCAGATTGCCGAAGCAATATCTCGCGCGAGATATCATATCTCGCCGCGAGATATGCTTCATCTGAGAGCAGAAAATTCGAATTTACAAATTTTTTTTTGAAACCTCTCTTTTAATTTTGACGCAAGTTTAAGCCTCTTAATTTTAAGTCCCCAGCGGAGTCGCCACTGTAGCGTTGTTAGGAAAAAGAATTTTATCTTTTAGAGTCGCCACCTATATTATTCGTTTGGAAACACAGGAAAACCATTTTGAAAGAGATTTGGGTTCGGGGCTTAGGTTATGAAATGGGTAGGTCAAGGAGCATCCATTTCACCCAATCCGGAGATCGGTCTTGCTAAAGAAAAGTGAGGTTTTCAATCTTTTTAATAAAATAATTAAAGAAGAACAAATAAACCCTAATCAATTCCTTGATTAGGAATGTCGGATTGTATGCTTCGAGATCGCCTTCATTGACTGAAGGGACTCTAAGCTAATCCTTTTGATGGGATTACACTACTCTAAAATCAATAGAGAGTTGAGAAGAGAAGTGAAAGTTAAAGGATGATTACCTTTTTGAGAAGAGATTTGGACAGAGTTTCGACTCAAGTTTAGAGTTGAAACTTGATACGGACAGAGCTTTGCCTCGATCCTTGACTTGGATCTTGATGCGGACGGAGCTTCGCCTTGGTCCCTTGATTCGGGCTTCGATGTTTGTTAATCAACAAGGTTGATGAACAAACTTTGGGAGTTGTTTTGTGAGTGATTTGAAGGAGTCTTTCGTGGAAAGAAACCAACAAATTGTGTGTGTTGTGTGTGTTCTTGATCAAGGATCAGAATTGTCGACCCCCGAAACACTGAAAGTCATCCAGTATTTATAGGAGGTTGGAGAGGTGATGGTGGAGAGGTAAAATCCCCTAGGAAGGTTCCAGAACTCAGTTCTGATTGGATACCCGAATTGATAAGGTTTTATCCAAAGAGAGTTTGAAACGGAGAAGGGAAGTGATTCTGCACGTCCTGTCGAGGGGATATCTCGCGCGAGATATGATATCTCGTGCGAGATAACTTGTCTGATGACTATTTTGTCCTCTTCAGTTGTTCCGTTAGTCAGTTAGGTCCAAAACTAACGAGGTTAGTTAGAAACTTAACGAAACATGACGAAACTGATGTGCTTTCATCAAAACACAAAATAGAGATGAAGAGTAGTGTAATCATGTAATTATGAGTTCAGAAAGGGGTGTCTACACCTTCCCCTTGGAAATTCAAAAAGCAAAACCCTAGAATGAACAATTTCAGATTCATGAGTGGAATCCTCCATCAAATAATTCCAAGATTGAATCCTCCTCTTAAAGATGAGTGGCTTGAGTCTACATCTCTGGTGCCTACCAGAAGCTTCAACTTGAGTACATTCAAACTCAAGAGTAAGAAAAAGTTGGAGCTTGGGGACAGCTCTGAGAACTTTGATGAAGCCTCAAAAAGACTGAAAGAGAAATCTGAGAAAGATATGAAGATATGGAAGTCATTGGTGAAAATGGTCAATGACAAGAGATCCAAGAGAAAGCATGACAAGGGTGTCATAATAAGAGAAAGAGCTCAAGAGACCTCTCCTAGCAAGATCAAGAGGAGAAAAATCCTAGCAAAGATGAAGAGAACTGGAAAAGGAAAGAAGCTTAGCAAAGGAAAGAAAGTACAAGAAGAGGTAGAGGAAACTGTTGAGCAAGAAAAGGCTCAAGGGACTTGTAAGTGCTCCAATTTGAGCTTGTTAGTATTTTCGTTAGAAAATTAACGAAAGTTTTAACATTCCTAACATTTCCTAACAATCCTAACTTTTCTAACAAAGCAAGGGCAAAGTGGGCATTGTTATTTAAGGTTAAACCTCAAAAAGAATCTTAAAAAGCAAAACAAAGGAAGAAAACCAAAAATAGAAGTGGCTGGAACATAAACTGGCTGTTTAATTTGAATTTTCAAAAGATTATTCTTCCTGTCCAAAGCTCCGGAGCCGCATTTAATGAACAAAGGCACGCTACCAACCTTGTCCGCGCGGATATCTTTGTCATTTCGGGAGGGCTATAAATTGAGCCCTCCAAATACAAAAATAAGGAGCCACAACACAATTTGCACTTTGAACCTCTGGCGAAATATAGAGAGAAAACAAAGTGAGAATTCACTTGAATTGTCACCATTTTCTCTTAAATCTTTCCCAACTCACACTCACTCTCAAATTCAAACCCTAAACACATTCAAGCCTTGAACCCATTCAAACACAAACTCAAGGAAGATAGGTATAACCTCCCTCTTCTTATCCTAAATTCTCTCATCCATGCATGCATTTGCAAACTACAAAATGTAGTTCATTCATCTTTTGCCTTAGATCTAAGAAGATCACCATGGAAGTCCATCTCCATGGATGATCTTCTACCAAGATCAACATTATTTTCAAGTTGTCTTACTTTCTTGCAAAGAAAACACATTTTCAAAACCCTAAAAAACATTTTCAAGCATCAAATCTCATTTTCAAAGGATAAAAATCCCCTTCCCAAGCAAATGAAGTGCTTAGTCCTAATGTACCCCAAGGATGGTTTGGTATAGTTGATTCACCACTAAAATGTCAAGTGATCACTAAACAAAACCTAGGGAAATGGGGACAAGCATGGATGCAAACCCCCCCCCTTTAAATCATATTTTCTTTCTTGAGAAGTTGCTGTCCAGTAGCAATTTTCCAAGATCCCAGTCCATTGTCTTAATTTGTGGACACAGATAAACTTAGAATTTGGTGTTGACTACAAAACACTTTTTGTAGCCAACATCCAGAGCTTTCCAGATATATTTTTACTTTATTTTTTAGGTGAGTAAAACTCCTCTTTTCAAATTTTCTTTTAGAGGCTAGTTCATCAGCTTCTGGAAATCCAGATTGCATATCTGAGATTTACAGAAGGTTTTGACCCCTCAAATCTTCTCCAAAATGGAAAATTCCTTCGTACAAATCTTATTTAAGGTGTCTGGAACAACTTTTATTCTCTGAGTTTATCCATATTATGAAGTTTTAAGACCCTTGAATCCATTTCAAAATCAAAGGTCCACTGCCTTTTTCATTCTGGCAGAAGTGGCTCTCAACTTCAAAAGGTCTTTTGAGTACCAAATCTCAATCCAAAAATCTTCCAAAAAATCATGGGATCAGTTTAAAGTCTTAAAAAGATATCCCAATTTTTACTTTTCTGAGTTTCAAATTATTTTGGCCAAAACACACACACACACACACACACACACAAATGATTTTCAGCTTGGAAGACTCGTTTTACGAGGCATTCCGGGTGCACACTAACGTCCTTCCCGGCGTGTAACATGACCTCCGAACCCAAATTTCTGATCTCGGGCTTTTTTCAAAGTTTTGGCCCTTAAAACAAAAATGGCGTGGCGACTCCGTTCTTTTTCCCGGGTTCTATTTGGTTTTTTTCAAAGAAACGCGAAAAATCGAATTTTTTCCCGCGAAATGGCGACACATCATCACAGTGGCGACTCCGCTGGGGAATATGCTTTTTCTAAAAAAAAATGATATTTGGTATATTGGTGGAAACCATTAAACTTCCCGTTATCGCCTCCTAACACGAGTCGGGGATAAATTGTGGTTTAACAATCCCACGTACCGGTATCACCGTTTTCAAAAAAAAAGAAAAAACTTTTGAGGGTCAAGCTTCCGTCCCGGCTTTGAAAATCATTTGTGTGTGTGTGTTGATTTTTGCACATTTTTCGTGTTATTTTGGCCGCCTCGGAGAAAGTCAAAATTTTGACTGTCGGAATAATGTCCCTAACTGTCGGAATTTCCGTGCTTACGTGCTTATGTGTTCATTAAATTTCAAAAAAAAAAAAAATTCAACAAAAAAAAAGGATTTTCAAAAAAAAAGAAAGTTTTCAAAAAAAAAAATCATGCATCATATTTTTAAGACACATAAAAAAAAATTTCTATTTTACTCAGAAAAAGAATATAGACTGCTTGCACACTACGCGCACGTGACTGTACACTGCACACTACGTCCCTAACCCGGGGAAATCCTTGTCGCGGTCCGTTTGGTCTTATTACGCCTCTCGGATGAGCACAGGACTACCCAAACATCCCATGGAGCCTCGTGTCGACCATGCACTTGTCCGTGACACACTTTGTCCGAGACCCGGTTGGTTTTTAGTCTGGTCTGTGTCATACCCTGTCTGTGTATAGACCTTTCCTTTCAAGCCTTTGTCGGCATACCGACTCAATATCTTTCGGGGACCCTAATCAGTCGAAGTTCTGCCGGTTTTCCGCCGCAGACTTTGACCAAGATATTGACCAGCGCCTTGACTTCGGCTCGATCGGCACAAATTATACACCGACTCCCAAAGATTGACACCGAGTCATCAAGGATTAATGACTATTCCATGCCTAATTACGGCTTAACCGACGACAAGTCAAGATCAATTGTGGACGCTTATCGGTCCAAACCATGCCGACTTTTCGTCGAGCCCTCGGACATGATCTTGACTTTTGACGTCGCCTTTGTCCGTAATTTACATCGAATGCTCGTTAAGACTTGATTACCCGCCGACTTTTAGGACCGTTTTTCTTTCGGTCGGTGGGACCCGCTTGCCCTATAGGACCCTCGCCCGGGCCGTCCACCCCCGGGAGGTCGAAATACGTGTGGAATACGAGGGGCTTATAGACGTAGTGACGGGGCCCACCGATCCAGATCCAGAGTAGTTTGCGAAAAAGAAGAGCAATCTTTTCCAACCGATTAGGTTAATAAAACATGTTTTAAGTAAACGTGAACAAATAACTGCATGTTGCATGAGCCCAATGCCTAAACACCTACCCTCCTTCCATTCCTGCACATCCGAACCTTCGTGTCCTTTCCCCCGCAGCCTCCTCACAAAGCTTGGTTTCGGGCACCGGTCATCGTTTGATTAGTTGGGAAGAGTAAGGCGCGTCATCGCCTTCGCCGTTTGTTCCGACTCCGGGTTTCGTAATGTCTCGCATCGCCGGTAATGATGGGGACAACGTCACTCCGCCTCCCGGACCCTCGTACAGAGCAACAAAGTGGAATCGCTAGCGTAACGTATGAGGTTACGACAGGAAGCACTGCTAAATAGCCTTATGGAGGCTATTAAGAGCCATGGTCTGGCCGCCAGCCTCAATCCAGCCGTGGAAGAAGACGAGGATGCCAACCCCACTCTCAATCACCCTGACTACACCAGGATGCCACCACCCACCTCCTATGGTGCCACTACCAGAGCCCATGCTCCTCGGTCTTCGGGTCAGCCAGCTCCCCAACCACAGACCACCGAATCCATGCAGCCCGACGGCACAAATCGGTGGGGACAAAGCCGCACGGAATGTCTTCTCATGGTTTGGGGCTATCTCGGAATGCCACGGCTAATCGGGATCCCGCCACGCTTTGGAACCGATCAATCCGGACCTTCACAAAGAATAAAGGGCCACGCTTCGAATGCCGCCACAACTTGGTTCTCGGGCCACCAGGAGCCCCCTCGTAACAGTACTAGTTCACCGCTCCTCACACAAATCCATTCCTCGCTCCCGAGACTTCTATGGGTTATCAAGCCTCCATCCCGGTGTCATCCGAATCACCAGACCGCAGCATTCCCGGGTTACACACCTTCACCACAGCACCATGCAATTCAACAATCCGGACAAGAGCCCGCACTCAAGCCTACTTACGGGCCCCACTCGGAAATCCAAGTTATCCGGCTACATCGGGGCTACCTCCACCTACTTTGCTAGTTGAAAATCAACAAAGAAGCCGCAAGGTTCTATCCCTTCGCCCAAGCTCCTACTCATGCTCCCAGGGTAACTCGGCCCCCAGGACGAGGTTTTCACCTACGTCCCCGGATCGGCCGTTCCCTCCACCGATGCCCCTCCGGTGGTAGCTCCTCTTTCTCGGCTCGCCACTAGCTTGAATGCCATGGCTCCGCCACAAGACCCTCATCCGGCCCGGTTCATGGAGCAACACAAGGAAATAAAAGCGCAGATCGCCGAACCGATCGCCAAGAAGCCGCCTTCCGGCCTACTGCACCGGACTCCATTGTTCCTTCCGCCCCACAAATTCGTGATGCCTAATCTGGACCTCTTTGATGGGACCGCATGCCCGAAAACCCATTTGGACACATATACCTTGGCGATGAAGGCCAAAGGATGTACCAATCAGCCAGCTGGGCCGATTATTTCGCCTATCTTTGAAGTCCAGTGCCTTAAAGTGGTTCTTCCGTTTGAAACCCGAAGCCGTGGACCACATGGGACCAGATTACCAATGCCTTCACAAAAATACAAGGCCAACTTGGAATGGGAAACAAATAGAGTTGACCTACAAACAACAAAGCAACGCCCCGATGAGAATGTTGGGGACTTCTACAAGCGGTGGAATCTCGAAACTCGTGAAATGGCCATCCCCCCTTCCGAAGAGGAACAACTGGACATCTTCCAGTCATGCTTGAAACCACATCTGAGAGCCTCCCTCGCCACTTCCCGTACTCGACTTACGGGCCATGGTTAACTCTGCGGCTAAGTTTGAAAAGACCTACACCGCAACGGCCGCCGCACTCCGCCTACGTATATCGGGCTCCTCCCGCAAACATCGCCTCGCTCTCCGCCAAAGGCAAAGAAATGATTAACTATGCGGGACAGAATGTAATAACACAACTCCTTTTGCTCCCGTAAAACCGGGGCCGAGCCTGCACTACGGGTCATGAACCTCGAAAACTTTGGGATGCCTCTAAATGACATCTTTAGAGGACTGGTGAAGGAAGGCTTGCTGCGGCCTTTGGAGAATTTCCAACCCAGGAATCCGAATGCTCCCGTGGATACTACAAAGTATTGTGCTTTTCATCAAGCTCACGGACATCTGACCGATAACCGCTTTACTCAAAAAGGCAATCCAGGCTAATAGAGCAAGGAAAGTTGGAAGGCCCCGAGGGACCTAATACAGTCAAAAATCCTCTCGCCAAGGAACCATAATCGTGTGAATATGATTGAATGCGGAGAATCTTCGCATGAACAGGAAGATGCTGATGAAGGTCCCCAAATACCTGTGGCCAACCTCGTCGAGGATCCTGAATTCGGATTCCCTCGGCCTTGAGGATATCGAACGAATCAACCCATCTTGGTCTCATGTCGTAGACTCCTTGCAAGAATACGAGGCCCGCTATTTCTCGGATGAAGGGAAGGCCAATATCAAGAGTCGGGGTCGTTCCTGGCCAAAACATGAGAGGACCATTTACACAAGATGGTTACAGCAGTCAAGAAAGATTGAGCAAGAAAGCTTCCGCGAGCGCCTATACCGGGGCTTATCAAAGAAAGAGGCCGAAGAGCATCCGGAGCTAGTACACTTCCACAAACCGGCTATTGGAGAAGTCAAATACGACCCCGAAGGCAGTGAAACCGAAGAATCGAGAGGAGGAAGAATCTTCTACATTCTACTGGTGTCAAATACGTGCCACCCTCTCACTCTTCCCCACAGCTTCGGGAGGAGAAGCCGAGTCACAATTACCACTTCCGGAATGGGAGCATATGACAATTTCGCGGCCGCACGCACCCATATTCCCTAACGGGTTTGATCGGAGTTCCCTCTCCGCCGAAATCCCGGTAGTATGGGAAGAAGATTCCGATGACAGCGATGACGATGATGATGACGAGTGAAGAGTCAACCGAGGCCCCAGCATCCGGAAACAATCTGGAACAATCAAGCCGGAAATGAGCCCATGGGAGCCAGGCACAATGGTTGGTTGTCAGACGAAGACACTTCGGGAGACGAATATGAAACCGAGGACATGAAGGCCATGAAGTTTCCTGGATCTGAGCACGTGGATGTCTTAGAATTCAACACTACCTACCATGCTTTGGGGAAAGGGTTTTGTGCGTCCGATCCAGCCGATAGTCGAAGATCTCGATCGAAAGAGGAAAATTAACTCCCATCCGCCCAAATGAGAAAATAACCATGGTTAGATCAAATCCACCCCGTAACAAAGTAACACTCCTTGTCGTGGTTACCCAAGAAGAGGTCACCTTCCCCGAATGTATGTCGCCTTTCGAGAAGTCCTAGAAACTGGCATGATACCGGATGCGCCTCCCACACAGAATGCTATAATCATCTCCAACTCTGAGTATTACAGAAAGGAACCAGAATGGCTGCACTATACCGGGATGAGATCAAAAAGCCCCCGAGCCCCGACAATAGCGACTCTTGTTGCATGATAACTATGAGCAAGGCGGGCCATGAGAGTGAATCGGAGGACGCCCTAGCTCTGTGGGTCATCCAAGGGGCAACAACACAACCCCAGACCTAAAAGCCTGTGACTTGGGAAGCAGTTATAAGAGCTGCCCAGGAAGGAGCCAGCACAGCTCAGCCCCTCACCGTTGCTAGACTCCGTCAGAACCAGTGGCCAATAGCCAAAAGGGCTCCCCCATTGACCCTAGCAGCACTCAGGAAATCCAGTCAAGAGACAACTGAGGAGGAAGTTAACCTGTTGACCCGATCCGGGCAAATTTTCCAAGGAAATCCCAAAACAGATAAGAAGGCCACAGACCAAGCACCGAAAGAAGATCGCCGCCCCTATGCTAAGACAGCTGAAACTCCAGACCCCGAAAAAGAGGATCCCGTGCTCACCCAGTTGAAGCAGACACAGGCCAACATTTCCCTCTGGTCTCTACTCACTTCATCCTATCCCCATAAGCTGAAGCTGGAAGAAAGCCTGGCCCGCACTCTAGTCCCTATTGATGCTACTCCCGATGACGTGGTACAGCTGATTGGAAACATCCACTACGGGAACATAATCACTTTCACGCATCTCGACCACCCGCAATTTGGGGCCGATCATAACGAGCCTCTCTTCATCACACCCAGCTTGGATGAACGATGCCTCCTCGGGTCCTGGTTGATGATGGGTCCGGAATGAACATTCTTCCGGCAAAGATCATGAGCCTCGCTTGATATCAAGACTACGTACTTGAAACCTTCCTCCCTCACAGTCAAAGCTTACGACTCAACATCTCGAGCAGTCCTTGGAGTCGCCACTTTAGACCTCTGGCTCGGACAGAAATTGATACATGTGGAATTCCAGGTTATTGACATCCCAATCACTTTTAATGCCTTATTGGGAAGACCTTGGTTGCACCAGGTCAAGGGGGTCGCCTCAAGCCTCCACCAGTGTGTGAAATTCGTCTCGAATGGGGATCCGACGACCATTTACGGGGATTTAGTCACTTTGGAGGGCACGTATACGGGCGGAATACCTATTCTGGAGATCAAACATGACGAGGAAGGTCTCATGCTAACGGGCTTCACGGCCGAGCCTCCCAAGGCCCAAGTGTGCAACATAGATCCGACGGTCACTCGGGGATAAAATCCCACCGGTCTTGAAAATGATGAGAAGAATGAGCTATCTACCTGGCCTCGGTCTGGGGAAACACCAACAAGGAACTCACAAACTCATCGAGGTAAAAGGACAGAATACTTGCCACGGCCTGGGATATGAGGCCTCCTCGGTGGACACCGCAAAAGGAAAAAGATTTGAAGCCGCCACAGAAGCGGTCCTGGCCGACGACCCTAAATCTCTCCCTTCACTCCCTAATTTGCTCGACTACTTTGTAAAGGGTCCCACACAACCCGGTAACATCACGAGCCCACTTCTACGAAGGATGGCTAAAGCTACAGGATAGCCTCAACAAGTTCAGAGGAACCAAGGCTAACCCGGTCCGTAGAATGTTCCTGGACCTACCCAAGATACCTGGGGCTACCACTACCATGAAGAGTGAGTACACCTTCAAAGGCGTGCCAAGCCTAGTGGAACAGTTCGAGAAACTCACAACCACAATTCCTACTACCCATGAAGGTCCGAAACCTGAATTCGAATTAACCGTGCCGAAAGCCAAAGCCACAGAAGTCTTTTCAGATGATTGGGATGGCCCAATCATGCAGCAGTTGTTCGGGGAAGAGATCCAGGTGCCAGATCTGATTGATCTCGGCTCGGTCCAAGAGATGATAGCAGCAATTGAGAAAGGAAAACAAAAACAGTACAGTTCCCGAGTCATGAGGCTACCAACAGCAAAGCCGCTAAAGAATTGGGAAACTCTCTCAGGCCCGTCCGCGACCAAAGAAGAAATGATCACCAAACTTGGATTGGTCCCCCGTCCCTTTGTGTCAATCTAGGACAAGTCCTCCCAGTCTCTCTTTGTTAAGACCGAGTCTCTAGGGTCGTCCGATGGCCTTACGCCTGAAGACTACGAGTCTGTAGCAAGCGCTGTATTCCCTTTCGTTTTCAATGAAATGACGAACCTTTCTGAGTATCCCTTGATTGCCACTTTAACTAATGATGAATTAAAAAAAAAACACTTAATAATAATTCATTAGATAAAGAAGCAGACACATTAAACGAAAAAAAAAATCATCAAAATCTTTAAGCAGGTTGTCCGGAAAGAGAAAAATCGAGCCCAAGCTGCCGAAGAGATTTTGACGAGTGTGAATCTGGGAACTGCGGAAGAGCCTAAAGAGACGCAGATTGGTGATTTCTTCAAAGGAACTGGAAAGGATGCTCTGCAAAATCCTACAAAATCCTCAACCCAAGGAAAGTAGCCCTCTTCATCAAAGAAAACATCATATGCAGATACGGGTTGCCAGCCGAAATCACCTCAGATAATGGATCCCACTTCGAAGGGGAATGCGACAGCCGCCGGCGTAATTCGTAATGACCCGTCACAAGTCATCTCCTTACAGTGCCCCAAAACCAACGGAGCCGTCGAAGCAAAGAAACAAGACTTTGGAAAATATCATCCGGAAAATGGCCGTCTAAGGCGTAGATTGGCCCGAGAAGTTACACTGCACTCGGGGCTACATAACATCGCCGAACGGCAACCGGGGAAACACCGTTTGCCCTCACATACGGAATGGAAGCCGTACTCCCAATCGAGCTAGAGATCCCTCGCTCCGTATACTACCGAAAGCCGATCAACGAGGTCGAATGGCTCCAGAGTCGCCATGACGAATTGGCCCTGCTAGATGAGCGACGATTGAAAGCCATGGAACACATCCGAGCCTACCAAGGAAGAATGGACAGAGCCTTTGACAAGAAAGTAAAGCATCGGGAGATCCGAGGGGATCTCGTTTTAAAAGAAAAGCCCCCAGTCCGTATCAACCCCTCGGCAAATGGGAACCTCGTATGGGTCGGGCCATATGTCGTCCGTAAGATCTTCTCCGGAGGAGCCATGCAACTTGCAGACCTCGACGGGAATCCCTTTGTACACCCAAATGAATGGTGACAAGCCGCGCGTATACTACGCGTAAAAAAGAGAGTGCTAAAAGAGTAATACCCAACTAGGTTGAAAACCCGAAAAGGGCGGCCTAGGTAAAAACAGTGGTTGCACCAAAAAAAAAAAAAAAAAAAAAAAAAAAAAAAAAATCGACTGTGTTGAACTACGAAGACCCGAGCTCCTCAAAATGAGGGGAACGTAGGCAGGAAACGGTTCGGTCTAAAACACAAATAAAAGTCATACTTTGGCATCAATACAACCGATCGTACCATGAAAGCGTCTCGAAAAACTCTAAAGCGGTTCAAATATTCATTACAAGTTAAAAGCTTTTTGATGAGTCTAAGCCCGATTCATTCCTACAACCGGCAACCCGCTAAAGGAAATTAAGATACATAATCAAACTAATGTGTCCGCCATGACAAGAAAGGGATACTCGGAAACCTCGTAGTCACTCCATGCCACTCGAACCGGCCTCTCCCCTCTTCTTCCCCCTTCGAGTCTTCTTTTTCGAACAGAAAATGTCGGTATTCCTCCTACCAAGCTCGTATAGGAACAGGATCTATCAAACCAACCTCTCGTCGTGGCCTTAGTAGCCCTAGCGTCATCTCTCATCTCCCGTAGCCTAGCCGGTAGCATAGGAGCCCTCCTCTCCCCGTCTCTTGACGTAAGCCTCATAGTCGGTCACGCGCCGTCTCCGCTCCCCGTCATGAGGGTTGGCCCTCGCCTCGGCCCTCCTCCTGGAAACAATGTCCTCCGCACCCACAATGGCCTCACGCCGCCTCAAAATAGCCATCCGAGTCCCTCCTAAATGCCTCTCGTACCAATCCGTGTACCAAGTGGTCAAGAACACAGTCTCTGACGCCTCGAGAATAACCCGAGGAGGAAAGGCGTCATACCTCCATGCTCGGGAAAGAAATGGAAACATCAAAGGATCATCCATAGAAACAGAGCCACCACCCCGGTGGCTATATCATCAAAGTCCCCAAAGGAACCTGCTGTCCAGCCAAACCGTCTCGTAACTAAAGCCGGAATGTAGAAGCCGGACCGAGAAAGCCCCGAAGCATGACCACATGAGACCCGTCCCCAAGCACTCGCGAGTCTCCACCCGCCAACAAGGCACTCGACCATTTGATATCCTCTCGTCCGGAGACCAGCCATCCAACGCTCCCATGAGCCCCGATCATCGAAATCCACAAAGAACCCCTCCCGGCAAATGTCCAAGGCTTGATCATGTCAGAGTTTCCCGAAGAATCCCCAAACGCTCCATCACCCACAAAGGTCAAGAGGAACGGCCGCCCCCGCGCATATACCGCTTCCGTAGCCGCCTATCGAGAGCATGAAAAGTCTCTCCTGTGATCAAAGGAACGACATCTCTCGCCTGTGCGACAGTGAACGACAACATCCAAAGAAAAGATCGATGGCAAATCCCAAAGGAATAGACCATGAACAGTGGTGCCAAACATACAAAGTGCAAAGGCATCCCAATAGGCATCATCCACTGTGCCTAGGCCCCTAAACCTATCGGGAAGGCCGGAAATATCAAAATGATCGGGACCACGGATCATACCTTGCGCTTCCTCCGGGGAAAGATGAAGGAGGACGCACAACTCGTCAACGAAAGAAGCCCCCTCCGGCAAAGGAACCGTTATCTCTTCCACCTCCGGACCACCAAGCAAGGCCCAAACACTTCGACCGGAACAATCTCGTTGAAGGAAAGGCAAAAGACATGCCTCCTAGTATCCCAAAATGAGGAAGAAGCCCTCAAAAGACCGTAATCCGGAATCAATTCCTTGAGAGACCATAAGCACTTCACCTTGTACCTTTCTTCAAAGAAGGACCTCCTCTCATGCATAATCTCCCAGGACCAATCCTTGAACTTGTTGAAAAACGACATTTGGGATTCTTGGGACAATTTTGATGGAGCTTTCCTAAGGTTTTCCATGGATTTTCTCTCTTTCTCCCGAAAATGGCTATTTGACTCGGAGGTTGAAGAGGATATTTGAATTTGAAATAAAGTGAGACCAGATCCGAAGCAAAATTAATGGACAATGTCGATGCGTGACTCCTCCGCGCGGACATGATCGTCATTCATCGAAAAATCCGCAATAAACCCAAGCCGCTACACCAAAAGAGGAATATTCCGTCCCGTTGCTCGAAACCCGTGCAAAAACCTCCCCAAACCACCCATATACCAAACACTAATACCCTTGCCAAAAACCAAGGCTCATGCAACACCGCATTCATACCGCATTGCATTCATAAAATAAAATCCTAAATTATTACATTCCAAAAAAAAAAGAAAAAAAGAGTGTGCATAAAAAAAAAAAAAACAAACAAACATCAATAAAATCCTAAATTATTACATTCCAAAAAGAAAAAAAAAATGTGCATAAGCTGTACAAATCTCAATCCTGGCCATAAATCTCAAAATCTCCGAAAATCCGCCTAAAAAAAAATCGGTGGGGTAATCAATCGTAATCCCTAGCGCCCGACGCCCGTCCCGGTCCCTCTTGCGACTCGGCCGCTCCTCAGAGCCCCGAAAATCTCGGGCTCGAATCGTCCCTCGCCTCCCGTAAAGAGGCTCGTCAGACCAACCGGCACGCTCCGATAGGGCAAGCCGAGATCTCGCGAAGAAATCATATCCGAAGGTAAAGGCGTCGACTCCCGGACGTGCGAAGAAGATCCACCATGCCGCGGACGTGTCCCCGCCCGTAAGGGATCTCCGAGAATGACGTGGTCCGAAGGTAGTACCGCGGGGTCAAGGAGAGGAGAAAGAGGAGTCTCGTAAGAAGTCTCTCGAAGGAATAGGGGAAGCCTCCCGCCCGATGTGCGCCGGCCGTGGTCGCCTCGCTTCTAGCTCTCGAGGAGCCCCGCAAGCGACCATCCTCCTGATGAATCTCTTAGCTCCGATCACTTGCTTCGTCAGCTTCTCGACGACCACCTCCGAAAACTGCACAAAAGCAAAAGCGTCAGAAACAAAAAAAATGATGACAGGAAAGAAAAGACAAAAGCAAAAAAAAAAGGAAAGAGAAGCCATACCTTCATACCCGGACGAGGCCGGAAAGCTCGTGGAAGCCGCTCAGGCTGAGGGATCTGCACCCTCAATCGGACCCCATCCTGGATATATGAAAAATCCGTCCGAGGGTACTCGCGGATCCCAAGCCCCTCTCTATCCAGAACCCGGGGCATCCTCAGCCTCCTCAAGACAAATACGGGTACGGCTCGCCGCCACAAATGCCGAGAAGTGCCGCCGGCTCTAGGTCATCCCAGTCACGTATCCGTCACTCGGGTGCATCATATCGGCGGGAGGCTCCACCGGTGTCCTCAAAGGCGAATTCCACGCCATGCCGGCGCGTCACCCTCTCTCCCATAATAGGCATCGCAGTCGACCTCTCGTAATCCTCCGCCGCACAAAAGCCAAATCTCGCTCTTCACTGCGCCACCTCGAAACGATCCCAAGGATAAAATATCATCCTCTCCGTCTCAGCCTCCGTCAAAGGAAGGCAATCCGCGCACTCCGAGTCGTACGCCCGGAGCTTATCTTCTCCCGGGCATGCTTGGACCAAGAATGCATGGCCGATACGCCCGACGTACCCGGGCCGCCGTCGCCACATCGTGACGTGGAAAAACTCCAACGCCCATACCCGCGAAAGGTAAAAATCCAATCAATCCAAAGGCAAAAGAAAAGTGTGTGCTCAAAAAAAGAAGGGGGAAAGCAAAAAGAGAGCTTATACCTCCAAGGCAAACTCAAAGCAAGACAAGGAGCTCATGTTCTTCGGCTGTACCTATCAAGAGCAAAGTAAAGCTCGCTGCACCCGCCTCCAGAGACATCTCCACCATCTCCATGTCCTCCAAGGACTCAAAGAAGGCAAAGACCTGCGTCCCTCAAAGCATGTCCAAAAAGGGTGCTCGAAAAGGCAAACCATAAGAAGGCCCCGGCAATCTGACGACGCCTATCCTCTCCTCCCTGCCTCGTAACTCACAATGGTCTCCACAATCTTCCCAGACCACCGCATACTCCATCCCCATCCCCTTTTTGGGAAAAGGGGAAAATCCTCAAGAGCTCGGCAGATCCGCATCGCTATAGCCATCCCGCCACTCAATGCCGCGTCCATTGAAGGACAAACCCGTGATCGCAAAGATAGTCGAAAGGCGTAATCGGTGGCCCTCGCCTTAAGAAGTGAAACATGTGGTCGCATCCCACCAAAGGCCGCGCCAAAGCAAACATCAAGCCTTGCTCTTAGTGGAACTTGACCACCCCTCAAGCACTCAACAAACTCCCAAAGCCCTGGTCTCAACGACAACTGCCTCTGACTCGGCAAAGCCTCGGCCCGCATTCGGAAGCCGGTCCCACAAGTCAACCACGTACTCCACCGATCCTCGAGTCTTCATCTTGTTCACCAAGCTTTCCTCCTAACGTAGTTGTTTCCACCTCGCAATAAAACAAAAAAAGAAAATGTCAAAAAAATTTGCATTTGCATTTGCACTAAAAAAAGCATACATATGCATCATGAAATTTCAAAGAAAATTCGACAAAGATAACAAAGATACAATGAGCATAGCCCCATTCTTCTCGCACAAAAAGACAAGCAAAGCAAATCCCAATGCATTCATCAAAAAAAAATAAAAATGCATATACTAAGTAAAAACTCCGTCCCGTTTTCATAAAATACATGCATTCAATCAACGGGAGGAAAACGGCCCCACTTTTCAAAAAAATCAAAAATCATATAAGATCAATATTCAAAGCTCACAATTCATAATTTTCGAATTTACAAAAAATGGCGAAAAGGCCAATTCTTTTCTCCAAGCAAAATGCATATTTTGGGATACCCATATACTCATTACAACATGCAAAGCTCAAAATCAAGATTCAAAGCCAAGAACATCAATCATTCAAATTTTCAAAAAAAAAAAAAAAAAAAAAGTTCAAAAATCACCCAAAATTCAATCTCAAGCAAGAAATCAACAAAGGATTCGAGTAAACCGTTCAAATGTTGCCAAGACGGGTAGGGCCTCTCCGCAATCGATTGCGAAAAGAGTATAGTGTATAGTCCTCATCGAGACGAGCTCCAATCGTCTCTCCGCTACCGCCACGCTCGAAAAGCACCTTCCCCGTGTTCCATTGCTCAAAAAATCGAAGAAAGAAATCGGAAGAGTTTTTTGAAGCTTCTAGGCCCAACAATGGCGTGAAGGCTCTCTCCGCCTCGTAATTTTCAAAAACTGAATGGGGGAAGAGGAAGGGCGCTTGCCCTCATTAAAACCTCTGAACACGCTCCTATCCGCGCGGATAGGATTGTCGTGTCAAAATGACCCTTTTGCCCTTTAAAAAACTCTGCAGAACGTAAGAGATTTCCCGAGAAAGATAACCAAAGTCCCATATCTTTCAAGAAAATCATCCAACGGCGGATTCCAAACGTAAGACCGATTTCCCCGAGAAAGATAACGAGATCCCGTATCTTCATCAAAATCATCCAACGGCAGTCAAACGTAAGACCGATTTCCCGAGAAAGATAACGAGATCCCGTATCTTTCATCAAAATCTTCCACTAAGCCAAACGTAAGACCGATTTCCCGAGAAAGATAACGAGATCCCGTATCTTTCATCAAAATCATCCAACGGCAAAGCCAAACGTAAGACCGATTTCCCGAGAAAGATAACGAGATCCCGTATCTTTCATCAAAATCTTCCACGGCAGCCAAACGTAAGACCGATTTCCCGAGAAAGATAACGAGATCCCGTATCTTTCATCAAAATCATCCAACGGCAAAGTCAAACGTAAGACCGATTCTCCCGAGAAAGATAACGAGATCCTCGTATCTTTCATCAAAATCATCCAACGGCAAGTCAAACGTAAGACCGATTTCCCCCGAGAAAGATAACGAGATCCCGTATCTTTCTATCAAAATCATCCAACGGCAATCAAACGTAAGACCGATTTCCTCGAGAAAGATAACGAGATCCCGTATCTTTCATCAAAATCACTCCAACGGCAAATAAACGTAAGACCGATCTTCCCCGAGAAAGATAACGAGATCCCGTATCTTTCATCAAAATCATTCCCGACTAGCCAAACGTAAGACCGATTTCCCGAGAAAGATAACGAGATCCCGTATCTTTCATCAAAATCATTCCAACGGCAGTCAAACATAAGACCGATTTCCCGAGAAAGATAACGAGATCCCGTATCTTCATCAAAATCTTCCCCGGTAGTCAAACGTAAGACCGATTTCCTCCAGAGAAAGATAACGAGATCCCGTATCTTTCATCAAAATCTTCCCTCATAGCCAAACGTAAGACCGATTTCCCCGAGAAAGATAACGAGATCCCGTATCTTTCATCAAAATCTTCCCCTAGTCAAACGTAAGACCGATTTCCTGCACGAATAGTCCGATTTTCCCTCAAGAAAGGCTAACAAAATCCCCAAAGAAAGTTAATGGAATCCCAAAAGCCAACGAAATCTCGAGAAGATCTCGAACTACGAAAGGGCTTGATTCCCCGCTAGGAATACGTAGGTAGCCTATCATTAGGTCCAGCCCCTCGACCAAAACGGTCACCCTCTCCTTCGGCAGTAGATAAAGTCCACCGAAAGGCCATTTCACAATCAAGGTTCGAGGCACCTAAAAACGCCATCTCCAAGGTCCGAGGCACCTAAAAAGCCATCATCTCCAAGGTCCGAGGCACCTAAAAAGCCATCATCTCCAAGGTTCGAGGCACCTAAAAGCCATCATCAAGGTTCGAGGCACCTAAAACGCCATCAATCAAGGTCCGAGGCACATAAAACGCCATCATCAAGGTTCGAGGCACCTAAAACGCCATCATCTCCAAGGTTCGAGGCACCTAAAATGCCATCTCCAAGGTTCGAGGCACCTAAAACGCCATCTCCAAGGTTTGAGGCACCTAAAACGCTATCACTAGGAAAGCACAAATCGCAATCATCCCCAACAGAGCGGGTAGCCACTGCATCGAAAAGGGTCATTCCTATCCTCACAGAAGGCTGTAGCCGCTGTATCCAAAAGGGTCATTCCTATCCCCACAGAGCGATAGCCACCAAACCGAAAATGGTCATTCCTATCCCCAAGCCAGAGCGGATAGCCATCGACCGAAAATGGTCATCTCTTACCCCCACCGAGTTTCTCTCCAAAGAACCGATCGTGTAATCTCGCTCATCGTGCTCGAGGCACCTAAAACGCCATCATCTCTGTGGTCAAAGACCAACTACGATCGGCTTAATTCTATTCTAGATACGTGAGGTAGCCTATTAAATAGGTTCACCACCCGATCACTGATCATCCCGCCAAATATGGGAGTTTACTCTTATCGACGACCCCGCTTCCTTCGAAAGCACCGTCGAGGGGGCTACCGTAAGTGCTCCAATTTGAGCTTGTTAGTATTTTCGTTAGAAAATTAACGAAAGTTTTAACATTCCTAACATTTCCTAACAATCCTAACTTTTCTAACAAAGCAAGGGCAAAGTGGGCATTGTTATTTAAGGTTAAACCTCAAAAAGAATCTTAAAAAAGCAAAACAAAGGAAGAAACCAAAAATAGAAGTGTGGCCGGAACATAAACCGGCCGTTTAATTTGAATTTTCAAAAGATTATTCTTCCCGTCCAAAGCCCGGAGCCGCATTTAATGAACATGAAGGCACGCTACCAACTCTTGTCCGCGCGGATATCTTTTGTCATTTCAGGAGGGCTATAAATTGAGCCCTCCAAATACAAAAATAAGGAGCCACAACACAATTTGCATCAACCCCATCGGCGAATATAGAGAGAAAACAAGAGAATTCACTTGAATTGTCACCATTTTCTCTTAAATCTTTCCCAACTCACACTCACTCTCAAATTCAAACCCTAAACACATTCAAGCCTTGAACCCATTCAAACACAAACTCAAGGAAGATAGGTATAACCTCCCTCTTCTTATCCTAAATTCTCTCATCCATGCATGCATTTGCAAAACTACAAAATGTAGTTCATTCATCTTTTGCCTTAGATCTAAGAAGATCACCATGGAAGTCCATCTCCATGGATGATCTTCTACCAAGATCAACATTATTTTCAAGTTGTCTTACTTTCTTGCAAAGAAAACACATTTTCAAAACCTTAAAAACATTTTCAAGCATCAAATCTCATTTTCAAAGGATAAAAATCCCTTTCCAAGCAAATGAAGTGCTTAGTCCTAATGTAGCCCAAGGATGGTTTGGTATAGTTGATTCACCACTAAAATGTCAAGTGATCACTAACCAAAACCTAGGGAAATGGGGACAAGCATGGATGCAAAACCCCCCTTTAAATCATATTTTCTTTCTTGAGAAGTTGCTGTCCAGTAGCAATTTTCCAAGATCCTAGTCCATTGTCTTAATTTGTGGACACAGATAAACTTGAATTTGGTGTTGACTACAAAACACTTTTTGTAGCCAACATCCAGAGATTTCCAGACATATTTTTACTTTATTTTTTGGGTGAGTAAAACTCCTCTTTTCAAATTTTCTTTTAGAGGCTAGTTCATCAGCTTTTGGAAATCCAGATTGCATATCTGAGATTTCCAGAAGGTTTTGACCCCTCAAATCTTCTTCAAAATGGAAAATTCCTTCGCAAAAATCTTATTTAAGGTGTCAGGAACAACTTTCATTCTCTGAGTTTATCCAGATTATGAAGTTTTAAGACCCTTGAATCCATTTCAAAATCAAAGGTCCACTGCCTTTTTCATTCTGGCAGAAGTGACTCTCAACTTCAAAAGGTCTTTTGAGTACCAAATCTCAATCCAAAAATCTTCCAAAAAATCATGGGATCAGTTTAAAGTCTTAAAAAGATATCCCAATTTTTACTTTTCTGAGTTTCAAATTATTTTGGCCAAAACACACACATACACACACACACACAAATGATTTTCAGCTTGGAAGACTCGTTTTACGAGGCATTCCGGGTGCACACTAACGTCCTTCCCGGCGTGTAACATGACCTCCGAACCCAAATTTCTGATCTCGGGCTTTTTTCAAAGTTTTGGCCCTTAAAACAAAAATGGCGTGGCGGCTCCGTTCTTTTTCCCGGGTTCTATTTGGTTTTTTTCAAAGAAACGCGAAAAATCGAATTTTTTCCCGCGAAATGGCGACACATCATCACAGGACTGACAAAGGAAAGATGATTGCTGAGGAACAAGCTGACAGTGAAGAAACCCAGTCAGATACCATCTTCAAAGCTATTGATGAGTATGCTGGTGAAGAGGAAGAAAGCCATGATGATGAGTATGAAGAAAACCTAAGAAGAGCTGTTGCCGAGTCTCCGATGGAAGTGAGAACAGCCTAAGGTTGGGACCATTCGGGACAGCCTATGGAAGTATCCTCTCTCGACAGCCTAAGGTTACCTCAGTTGCTGTCACCACATCTAAGGTAATCTCTACCCCTCTCAAACTCTCAATACTTTCTCTAGGAAGAGAAAATCAGACAAAGACACTCCTCCATCCAAAAGGTTGAAACCAATCACTCCTCAACCCTCCTCATCTAAAGACCAATCCAGCTCACCACATGACTCGTGGCTCAAGGCATCCTCAACTCAATCCCTTCAACATTAGTCCAAATGAGCCTAGTGTTGAAAAGAAAGGGGGAATAGTCCTAGCTCAAAAGGATGAGCTCGCTAAGGGGGAACAAAGCAGCCCTCCCTCTCCCATTCTCGATAGCTATGCCCTTTTCTCGGTCATGCCTCACCCATTTCAAGCCCTCGCATCTCTTCCCCCATTCCCGAAAACATCTTTAAAGCATCTAAAGGACTATCTTTAGAATATCCTAAGCATCTCCCCGTTGTTCTTTATTACTTAAGATCCTTGTTAACCGAGGAAGATGTCCAAAAGCCTGGATTTAATAAAACCAGAGATAGTGCTAAGAAAGCTAGCATGCTCGAACTCGAACCTCAATCCAATCCCGTTGAGCCCGATCAAACCCAAGAAATAACCGATCCTACCCATGATTCTCAAACCCAACCTCGAACTCCGTAATGTAAGATCCACCTAATCCTACCCCGAGTTTGAAAATCTTCCAACCTCGCGAACCTTGGATTCTAGATCGTGACATTGATTTTTCCTTACCCTCCATCATGGCCGCCCACCAAAGATTGAAGGAGATTACCCACCTTCCCGAGATTGCCAATCCTAGCTTAATCCCCAACCCTTGGTCAAGTTGAGCAAAAATTCCATTATGATCCATGCAAGGAATAGATGTGGGCTTATCATGTTTGCCCATGAGGAATGGAAAAAGTAAAGAATAGCTCTCCCAAACTCCTTCTTTCACAAAGCCCCCGACTACCAAACTTCATGGATATTGCCACCATCATTGATTGGGAAATTTTGTTCTCCCACTCTTCTCTCTTCAAATATCAATGAATGCATCTATATGCCCTCATCCCCGGTTTATGCCCTTTGCATTGAGCTTGCCAAAGAAATGTACCGGAGGATTTGCCTCTAATAAATCCATAATCATGGCCGTCATTGCAAAGCCAAGTCTCGATGCCTATGTTTCCCCATCTTCCTCGCACCTCCCTCTTTCATTCCCCTAAACACCAGATCTCTCCAAGCCAATCCTTCCTCTAACCTTTAACCCTTCAACCTATGTGCCTCCATATCATGTGACCATCTCGTACATGCAGAGATTCACTGTGTCAATGATAACCAAAATGAGACACATTTTGGAAGTCTCATCTGGATCCAAGTCTCGATAAGAAGGCTTTTAAAGGGGAAAGCCGTTGAGTCCGAGGAAGAAGATGTCAACCTAGGAAAAAGATCCTCCTCGGTGCTGCTCCCAATGTTTTCTTGTCAAGTGATGATGAAGATATTGTTCTCGTGGATGAAACAAAGATCGGCTTTCAACCTCTACCGTTCTCACTATCACTACAGATCCTCCTCTTTCATCAAGCTCCACAACCCATCTCTCTTCAAACAAACCCCTTCTTCTCTAACCTATTTGCAGTGAATCAAAGGTCAAAGCTCAAAACCTAAGAAGGCTCCCAAATGGGGTAATTCGAGATTAAGAGATGATGAAGAACCTCTCTCCAAGGCCGTTCTCAAGGAAAGGCAAGATCAATCCTTCACATATGATGATGAGATGAGCTGGGAATGGAAACAATGAGATGTATTACAGAGGTGTTGATGACAAGATGAAGAAAGTGCCGCTAGCCGAAAGAGAGGAGATCCTTGGCAAAGAAGAAGAGAAAGAGATGAATTTTCCGATTAAGAAAATTTTATGTCTTTTATTTGGATAAGTCTTTTTAAACCCTACCTTTTGTTTCGCTTTAAAAACAATGCTTATTTTGATAATGTGTTTTGTTTTAAAGCTCTTATGATTGAATCAAGAAGATTGATCTCATCTTCATTGGTATATTCAATTCATGAGTATCTTGGTGTTATATCTTTATTAGATATATTACTTTGCCAAAAAGGGGGAAATTGTTAGACCTAACTATGTAAGCCACATAGTTATAAAAGGTTTTGACAAAGAAATATATCATATGTTATCTCGACACCAAGATAACATATGACTCGACAACCGAGCCCTTAACTTAAAACCGCACATCTTATATATATCAATCGGATAAATATGATTCAACCAATCAGAATGATCCAACTCAAAACCAATCATATACATTAATGTATCGATTTACATATGGAGCATTTCATATTGCCTAAACCATCTAGATCAAGAACTTAGCTGATAAATTAAGGTTCTCAAACAAAGAAAGGCTT
The DNA here is from genome assembly GCA_022495995.1 of Adenophora triphylla var. japonica. Classification (NCBI taxonomy): domain Eukaryota; kingdom Viridiplantae; phylum Streptophyta; class Magnoliopsida; order Asterales; family Campanulaceae; genus Adenophora; species Adenophora triphylla. The sequence goes on along the minus strand of JAFEMH010006896.1, from coordinate 1,982 downwards.
CATCCTCTCGATGCCTATGATCTTCAATCAAACAAAGAAGAGTGTTCTTATGTGATAATCAAGTCATGTGCAAAGGCTCAAACTTCTCTCAATCGATGCCGCCACCTCATCTCCATAAAGATCACCTCCATGGTCAGTGCATTCCAGCTATGTTATTTTCCAGCCAACAAAGGCTCTAAATGCATCTCCAACATACACTTACTACCTTGTCTCCTTGTCGTCCCTCCAACGGCTATATTCAAGCCTATAAAAGGAGTCTTCCAAGACTCGAAGATAATGCCCCTTACACACACAACTTCTACAACCTTACCTTTCAACCCTTCTCAACCCGCAACCAACAATCAAAACAACATTAAGACACTTGTAATCGACCTCGTGTATAAACTAATTTGTGAAAACCACTTAAGACCGACTTTAAGTGGGTATTGTAATTTGCTTAGTATGCAGCATAATCCCTAATAGACCGTACTTATTAGGAAGAGGAAGTTCAAGGAACTTGCCTATCCAATCCTTTGTAAATCTTAACGGGAACTAGATTTAAGTGGATTGATCTCACTTGTCAAGGTTGACAAGCTGAGGGTGGACGTAGGAGGAATGAACTCGAACCACCTTAAAATTCCTTGTGTTCATTTGGTATTATTACACAACACACACACACATCTACACACACATACACTATTCACTTGTCTTTACATTATTCAAACACTTATTATTCCGCTGCACATTTAAAACTTGCTTTTAAAACCAAGTAATATCGATTACTAAGATCTCACCTCACTGCCAAAGCTTAACCGTCTAACCTTTCAATCCGATTAAAGTTAACAGACCTTTCAAAGAGTACAAAATTAGGTTTATAGAGAGAAATGTGTGTGTACTGAGGGAGAGAGGTGTTACAGAGATGGTAGGCCCAAAGTAGGAGTTTATGAGGTGAACGACGAGCTTTATGCCGTACTGCGACACCATATTTATCGGCGCCCGATCTTTCCTTACAGTTCTGCCCTGGGAACAGATTCAGAAGGAAGAGAAGGGCGGGAATAATATGCGTATGGACGAACCCGGAGATAAAGTACTCCCGCATATTTATATATTTTTATTTATTTATGTTTTTGTTAAACATTTTAGTCTTATACATAAAACTAAAAATTGTATCAACTCGGGTCCATAGCTCGCTGGTAGAGCGATTGATTGCAAATCAATAGGTCGCCGGTTCGAACCCGATCAGCCCTTTAAATACTTGTTAATTTTATTACTCTCTTCGGATAAATTTCTTACTTAATTAATTTGTTTTCTTGATTTCATGTTATTTATTCATAGTCATCTCGTACTTTAATCAATGCCATTTGTATTTTAATCTATTACTAAATAAAGGGTGAAGTGATTTTGTCATTTTCCCGCTCAAACTCTCACTTGTACAACCTCTCGACTACATTCACCAATAACTAAATTACTAAATAAAGGGTGAAGTGATTTTGTCATATTTCCCGCTCAAACTCTCCCCGTACACAACCTCTTGACTATATTCACCAATAACAAAATAAAGGCTAAAGTGATTTCAATCACTTTTCTTCCCACCTAAGAATGGAAAATTCTAGAGAATCAAATTTGCTACTTAGTTGGATCTCGCCTAAGCCTCTTTAAAACTTTAACATACTAATCAATAGATGCATTTGCATTAAAAAATACGAAATAATTAATACATTTATAGCTCGGCATTGGATAATCTTTGAAAGAGAGAGATTTGTTAGGGAATCAGGTTAACTTCCCTAATTTGAATCCAATTGGTAAGTGGATTTTATGACTTTTTATCAAAGATTTAGATTACTATTTAGAAAATAACATTGTTAATTATGTAAATATCTTTTAGACATTTATTTATATATATTGTGTTATATTTAGAATAAAAATTAGTATTACTAACAAATCTATTTCCTTCTAAGTGTCAATCTACAAGTTTCCTTGTAAGAGTTGAATTGCATCAAATA